>JADRCD010140070.1:20440-59719 GCA_019843815.1 Montemys delectorum | reverse complement strand
ATAGATAGATAGATAGATAGATAGATAGATAGATAGATAGATAGATATTTGAAACATAGAAAGATAAATAATCCAGCAAGAAGGTAAAACAGAAAAGGAAAAAATGTACATGTCTGTTAAAGTCAGTGTCGGTCCATTACGGAAATGACACAGTAGAATAGAGTTATTGTTACATTGGATTTCCTGCTTCCTAGGTATTTGACTTTTAGAATTCCTAACTGGATTGTCTTATCTATGAATTACAATGATAGCATTTTCTATTAAGATAGACAGAGAAATGTGGACACAAATGATACACAGAGAACAAACATGGTGTAGAAACTTGCAGAGAGGATGGCCCTCTGAAGACCGTGGTAGAGATGAGATATCCACTGGAGTAAGCCAGAGAACACCTGGAATGACAGAAATTGGAGAAGCAAACGATGAACATGTAGTGTCCTGATAAAGGTACAGCCCTGGACAATAGATTATCAGATTTCAATGCTCCAGAGCTTTGAGGAAAAATACTTGAATCATGTTAAGAAATGTACTTTCAGATGGCTTATTATGGAAGTTTTAAGAAAATGATTACAGATCACAATGGTATTCTTCTTAGTCATGTGTTGAAGACATTAACTGCTCCTATTCTTCATCTGAAGTAGAAAGCTTATATCTTCCTACCTCAGAAAAAGGAAAGTCTCCAGTTCAAAATGTAATCTCTATGGAAGTAAAGAATTCCATTAGTCATGAAATAGGATGAAATCACCACCATAGGGAGCCAAGACTCTCCCAGGTCCCCACTGGTCCCCACTGCCTTTGAGTTATGAAAACACTTCCTATATTTTTTTATCAAAGGATTGCACTGATTTCTTTTGTCACATAATAGGCTATAAATAAAACAATGCCATGTATCTTCAATAAAGGTATCAAGCTTGTTTATAACTTTAGAAATATAGTTATAATTGACTATTAAATCAATAAATGTAGAAATATTGTTAGTTCATTCTCTGTATACAATTTAATCTATTATTCTTCCTTAAAATATAGTATTTGATTTAAGATAATCCTATTTTTGTGTGGTTTTGTACCATAGTGTCAGCATTAGAACTAGAAGGTCACACTTTCAAGTAAATAATAAAAGGGATATTATCCAGATAAGTCAAGGCAACAATTTATTTCATTCTCATCTAACCTGGGGATAGCAGCTTTGCAGAAACAAAAATCCCAAATCCCTCGTAGCATATACTTGTCATAGATATTCTGAGTTAGTTTAGCATTTCCCTAGTGGTATTTCTATAAGACTCCTATGTTATTTTTTAAACTATAGCTTTCCATTATTTATTATCTTGCATTCATAGATATTTACTGACACTATTTTTCTTTTTTAATTTTTATTGCATTATGATGAGAAAAGTTACATGATTTCAATTTATCTGAATTTGTTAACATTTAAAAACATATTTTAAGTAAATAGATGAAATCACATTCTTGTTTCCCTTTTCTACCCCACCTCCTCCCAGAGACCCCCCTCAATACCTACAATTTCTTTTTTTGTCATATTCCTTAAAATTTATAAAACATTATAACAATAAAAATGAGTATTATAAAAGTTGTTTGATATAAAACAACAATCAATTTAATAGTCTTATGAAGATGCTTGTCTACAGCAATACTAAAAATACATGTTTTTCTCAATATAAATTTTAAATAACTCCAAACATATTAACTATATATTTCAAAATAATACATCACTACTAGTATTTTCTTAAATGAACATAAATATATAGTCTTTTTGTTTGTTTGTTTGTTTGTTTGTTTGTTTTGTATTTAGTAGAGTTTAAAATCTTGGCTCTTTCTGTGGTACAAGCCCAAAATAAGAACAATTTTTAGGCATTGGATTTCATTGTAATAAGGCTGTACTTCAATGACCCTCACATCACCAAAGGGTTTTAGCTCCATCGTAGCTAAGCTGAGAGTTGACAGTTCTGCTGTGCCAAGGAATGAATTGTAGGCACGATTTTTGGATACAGACTTCCTGCTATGGTCAAAACTATTTGACTTGAGTGAGTGACTTTATTCTCAGCCCACAGAGAACAAGTTGCATTCATTTAAGAAATGGTGTGTATTAAGATGGTCTATCCATAAAGTCATTCACCAACTGATTCAATGAACAATGGTTCTGCTTGGAGGGTGGCACAGACATTAGGTGTGGGTAAGAATCTGGTTCATTGGCTATGATAATTTTGAAAAGCATTCATCTCAGAGAAAGTAACTTATAAAGTCCTTTTCTTCAAACTTGATACAAGAGCTAGAAATGCCAAGCAAAGCATTCAGACTCACTCTTTGTTGTTCTCTTTCCTACAAGGCACCTCCCAAGTTAAACAATACTACTAATAGAGAGACTGAGATAGGAGAAGCAAGATTTCAAGACCCTTATGTTGTATACAGCAAGACATTGTCACAAACAAGCTGAAAGTGTATATAGATTGTACAATATTGGATCTATTTCTCCAATTACCAAATTAGAGAGACCATTGGATGGCAATCAACAAATTTCTACTTCCTCATATTTTTAGATTTCTATCAAATAGGAGATGTTGGTAATATTAATTTTCACATTAAGATATTAAGAAAAGGTAATTGTCACTTTCTGTTATTTTTGTTGTAAGAGGTAGAATTAGATTCATGTGGATTTGTTGAAAGATTACTTTCTTGCTTCTTCTAAAGTGTGGTTTTGATCCTTATTTTGATGTTTTTCATATATTATCCTTTGTAGGACTGGATTTGTGGAAAGATATTGTATAAATTTAGTTTTGTCATGGAATATCTTGTTTTCTCCATCTATGGCAATTGAGAGTTTTGCTGGGTATAATAACCTGTGCTGGCATTTGTGTTCTTGTAGGGACTGTATGACATCTGCCCAGGATCTTCTAGCTTTCATAGTCTCTGGTGAGAAGTCTGGCGTAATTCTGATAGGCCTGCTTTTATATGTTACTTGTCTTTTTTCCCTTACAGCTTTTAAAATTCTTTCTTTGTTTAGTGCATCTGGTGTTTTGATTATTATGTGACAGGAGGAATTTCTTTTCTGGTTCAGTCTATTTGGAGTTCTGTAGGCTTCTTGTATGTTCATGGGCATCTCTTTCTTTAGGTAAGGGAAGTTTTCTTCTATAATTTTGATGAAGATATTTACTGGCCCATTACATTAGGAGTCTTCACTCTCTTCTATACCTATTATCCTTCTCATTTGGTCTTCTCATTGTGTCCTGGATTTCCTGGATGTTTTGGGTTAGGAGCTTTTTGCTTTTTGCATTTTCTTTGACTGTTGTGTCAATGTTTTCTATGGTGTCTTCTGCCCCTGAGATGCTCTCTTCTATCTCTTGTATTCTGTTGGTGATGCTTGCATCTATGACTTCTGATTTCTTTCTTAGGTTTTATATCTCCAGGGTTGTCTCTCTTTCTGTTTTCTTTATTGTTTCTATTTTCATTTTTAGATTCTGGATGGTTTTGCTCCTTTCCTCCACCTGTTTGATTGTGTTTTCCTTTAGTTCTTTAAGGGATTTTTGTGTTTCCTCTTTAAGAGCTTCTAGCTGTGTACCTGTGTTCTCCTGTATTTCTTTGAGGGTGCTATTTATGTCTTTCTTAAAGTCTTGTATCATCATCATGAGAAGTGGTTTTAGATCTGAGTCTTGTTTTTCAGGTGTGATGGTGTGTCCAGATTTCCTATGGTGGGAGAATTGGGTTCTGATGATGCCAAGTAACCTTGGTTTGTATTGTTTATTTTCTTAAGCTTGTCGCCTGCCATCTGGTTATCTCTGGTGCTACCTGCCCTTGCTAAATCTGACTGGAACCTGTCCTACCTGTGATCCTAGTTGTGTCAGAACTCCTCAGACTCAAGCTGTCTCTGCGATCCTGTGATTCTGGGATCCTGTGATCCTGGGCTTGTTAGAGCACATGGGAGTGCAACAGCTTCCTCTGGGTGTTGTGGGACTGGCTGCTGAACTTGTGCCCAAGGCCTGCTCAGGACACCAGCCCAAAGAGACTAGAAGGAACCAGAGCCACTCTGCTGGTGGAGTTCCTGTATGCCTGATCCCGCTGGTCCCAGATACTCCTGGTGTTGGGACAGATGTTGTGTCCTCCTCACCTCTGATCCTGAGAGCATCAGAGCGCCTGGAAGTAGAGCTTCCTCTGGTTGTTGTTGGACTGGTTGCAGAGCTTGTGCTTAAGGTCTGCTCAGGACTCCAATCCGACCTTGTATTTTTCAAAAGATAATTTAGAATATTATTTTCTTCTGTTTTTTTTATCTTTTGTTATTTTAAAATACTATTTTATGATTCAGCCATTACATTCATATTGCATATGCCCAAAATAGTGCTTGAGGATTTTTTATTATCTTCATATGTGTCTTTATATATGCATTTATATATATGTATATATACATATATACATATGTGGGGGGATGGGGTGGTTGTATATGTATTTGTACACACATATATGCCATTGTACTTTCTTGTTGTTCATCCACCTCTCTTCCTCACCAACTTTTGGTGATCTCTTCCTTTCTCAAACTTCCTGCTTTCAGGTCATATGTATTCTATTACCTCTCTTTCCCACTCCATCTCTTTTTGTATCCTCTTGTATTTCTTCCTCCCCTTTATGACCCATGCTCTGCCTCTCTCTCTCTCTCCCTCTCTCTCCATCAATTTAAAACTAGACTTCCATGGGGGTATGTGAACCATTCAGAAAGTATATTTATCTTTGTGAATCTGGTTTATTTTTGCCTAACATAATGATCTCTAGCTCATTAAATTTTACTGCTAATTTTAGGATTCCATCTTTCTCTATTGTTGAATAACATGTATTAATTTTTACAAAGTGGCATAGAGCCATTGTAGTCTCACTATGGTAAAGATAATTGTCTTTTCTGACTCCTGTAAATAACGTCAATGAACTCTACACTTATGTAACTTGTTTTAATTCTTACCGTGTAGTAGAGAAATAATTTTAACAGACCCTATAAGTAAGAAGAGTCTAATTCATGCTCAGGCTATGTATGGTCTAAGCAAAATTTGGTCCTAGGTATTCAACCCTGTCAGACGAAAGAAGATAGAGATATCAAAGTATTGGTGATTAAGTTGTGGTTGAACATCTCTCTGTATTTACTAACTAGATTTAATCAAAGAAAAATTTCTCCAAAATTCACAACAAAAAGTGATTTTATAATATGGAGCATAGTTGGAGCATAATACCCAAGATACTTTCCTAGCCTTTCACAGACATTTTAAGAGTACAATCAACAAGAACCAAGGCATTATGGCACCACAAGCTGAGCAATCCACTACAAAAAAGCCTTGGATATTCTAACAAAATTGATACACAACAAGATGCTCTTAAATCTAACCTTATGTAGATCATAGAGGCCTTTAAAGGGGAAGTGACTAAATCTCTTCTTTTGAATTTTTAAGAAGTTTACTGTATGGGATTGCAATAATGTGTTTTGATCAAATCCATCATTATTTTATCCTCTCCAGCTCCTCTTATATACTCACCACCATTTTCCTTCCCAACTACATACATGTGCTCTTTTTTTTTTGATTGGATATTTCCTTTATTTACATTTCAAATGTTTTCCCCTTTCCAAGTCTCCCCTTCAGAAACCTCCTGTCCCATCCCCCTTCCCCCTGCCTCTATGAGAAATACAGGAAAATACAATCAAACAGGTTAAAGAAGTGAATGGAAATGATCAAATACCTGAAAATGGAAATAGAAGCACACACACTTTAATTTAAATATATTTAAATTAAAAAGTGAGTGAATCCCAGAGATGGGAAATCTAGATAAAAGCAGAAACTACAGAAGAATACATCATCAACACAACACAGGAGATCACAGGTGTAGCTAATACCATAGAAGAAATAAATATTTTTGTCAAAGAAAATGTTAAATCTAATGAGTTTCTAACATAACACATGCAAGAAGTCTGGAAGACTATGAAAAGACCAAATATAAGAATGACAGGAATAGAAAAAGGAGGAGGAGGAAGAGGAGGAAGAAGAGGAGGTGGAGGAGGAGGAAAAGGGAATTCAGGAAGAAGAAAAAAACAAGGTACTCCATGACAAAACCAAATTCAAACAATGCTTATCCACAAATTCTTCCCTGATTATGATACTAGAAGAAAAATTTTAAACCAAAGATCATAACAATGCCTAAGAAAATACTGTAAATAAATAATCTCACACCATCAAACCAAAAAATGGTAAGATACACACATACATATACACACCCCAACAAAAAACAAAATAAAAGAAATTAACAAGCATTGGTCATTAGTATATCTCAAAAATGAAATTAATTCCCCAATAAAAAGACAGTCTAACAGGGTAGATGCTAAAATAGGATCCATCAGTCTGTTATAAACATTAAAAAAAAAAATCTCAGCAAAAAGCATTACTTCAGAGAAAATGGCTAGAGGAAAGTTTTCCAAACAAAAAGAGCCAAGAAGTAAGTTGAAGTAGGAAGTAGCCATTCTAATATCTAGAAAAATAGACTTTCAGCCAAAATTAATCACAAAACATGCAGAAGGACACTTTATATACACCAAAGGGAAAATCCACCAAAATCGCTTCTCAATTATGAACATATACCCCACTTGCAAGGGCACCTACATTTGTAAAATAAATAATATTAAAGCTTAAATAAAACCCCACACATTAATCTTGGGAGACTTCAACACTGTACTCTTACCAATGGACAGGCCATCAAGATAGAAACAGAGAAATAAATAATTGAAGATATCAATCAATGGACCTAACAGATATCAATAGAATATTTCACCCAAACACAAAAGAATAGACCATTTTCTCACCACAAAATCTTCTTTAAAATTTTCCATATAGTTGGGCACAAAGTGAGCCTCAGCAGATATAAGACAAATAAAATAATACACTGTATCTTATCAGACCTCCATTTATTAAAACTAGACTTCAACCAGAGCAGAAACAACAGAGCAGAGTCTACATACTCATGGAAACCAAACAGTTCTCTAGTCAATGACTACTGGATCAATGAAGAAATAAAAAAAAAAAAAAGAAAAGAAAAAAAAGAAAAGAAAGTCTTTCTATAATTAATTGAAAATGAAGCCACAACATAGCCAAACATATGAGATACAATGAAAGCAGTGCTAAGAGGAAGTTTCATAGCACTAAGGGCCTTTGGAAAGAATTTGGGGAGATCTCATACTAGTGACTTAACAGCATAACTGAAAGCTCTAGAACAAAAAGAAACAAACACACCAATGAGAAGTAGATGCCAGGAAATAAATTAACTCAAGGCTAAAATCAATAACTTAGAAACAAAGAGAACAATGCAAAAAATTAAGAAATCCAAGAAGCTAGTTCTTAGAAAAAATCATCAAGATAGACAAACTCTTGACCAATCTAACTAAAAGGAAGAAAGAAGAAAGAAGATGTGAAAATTAATAAAATAAGAATTGAAACAGGAGATATAACAACAGACATTGAGGAAATCCAAAGAATCATGAGGTCTTACTTCAAAAGCTTATATTCCACAAAATTGGAAACTCAAAATGAAATAGAAATTTTTTTGATAGATACTACTTACAAAAGTAAAACAAAGATCAGGCAAACAATCTAAACAGTAAAATAACCTCTAAGGAAATAGAAGCAGTAACCAAAATTCTCTACAACCAAATAAGCCCAGAGCCACATAGTTTTAATATAAAATTCTACCAAACTTTCAAAAAAGAGCTAATACCAATACTACTTAAGCTATTCCACAAAACAGAAGCAGAAGGAACACTGCAAAGCTCATTCTTGGAGGCCACAATCACCTTGTTACCTAAACCACACAAAGATTCAACTAAGAAAGAGAATTTCAGACCAATTTCCCTTATGAACATGGGTGCAAAACTACTTAATAAAATGAAAATTGAATTAAAAACTGATAAAATATATCTTCCATCTATATTAAGTAGGCTCCCTCTCAGGGAGACTGAGATGGTTCAATGTATGAAAGTCAATCAATATATTTTACTATATAATAAAATTCAATAGCCCTTCATGTTCAAAGTCTTGGAGAGATCAATGATACAAAGTGCATACCTAAACACAATAAAGACAATATATAGCAACCAATAACCAACATGAAAGTAAATGGAGAGAAACTTAAAGCAATTTTACTGAAATGAGGGAACCAAATAATGTTGCCTATTCTCTCTGAAGTTCTTGCTAGAGTAATAAGACAAAAGGTGTTAGGGGAAACAAATTGGAAAAGAAATCAATATATAAATGTTCACAAATGATATGATATTATACATGTAACCTCAAAACTTCTACCCCAAAACTCCTAAATCTAATAAGCACTTTCATGAAAGGTGATTTGATTTCACATAAAATTAACTAAAAAAAATATCAGTGGTCCTTCTTTATACAAACTTATACAAATTATAAGTTGGCGGAGGAAGAAATAAGGGAACCAACACCCTTCACAATAGCCACAAATAATATAAAATATGTAACCAAGCAAGAAAAACACCTCTATGATATGAACTTCAAGGATCAGAAAAAAAGAAATTAAAGATGTCAGAAAATGAAAAGATTACCCATGCTCATGGATATTCCACATAATTCTGATCAATATTCTAATACAATTCTTTACACACTTTGAGAAAACAAATACTCTACTTCATATAGGGATGAGAAAAACAGGATAGCTAAAACAATCCTGTACAATGATTAAACTTCTTGGGGCACAATACTTGATTTCAATCTGTACTACAGAGCAATAGTAATAAAAATCACATTAGCCAAAACCAGACAGGTTTATCCGTGGAATGTAATTGAAGATCCGGAAGTAAACCCACATACCTATGGATACTTGATTCTGACAAAGAAGAAAAAGCATATAATGGGAAAAAAAAGATACCATATGGTACTTTCAACAAATAGTACTGGTTTAACTGCATGTCTGTATATAGAAGAACACAAACAAATCCATATTAATCATTCTGCATAAAATTCAAGTCTAAGTGATTTCAAGTCCTCAGCAAAAGGCCAAGTGCACTAAATATAACAGACTAAAATCTGAGAAATATCACTGAACACATTTGCACAGGAAGCAACTTTCTGAAGACAACACTAATAGTTCAGACACTAAGATCAACAATTACTACATGGGACCACATGAAACTGAATAACTTCTTTAAGTCAAAGAAAATGGTCTATAGGACAAAACAGCAGTGTTTAGAATGGGGAAAAAACTAGCAATCCTACAACTAACAGAAGGCAAAAACCCAAATATATAAAGAACTCAAATTTAACCCTCCTTCCCCAAATCACCCAAACACAAATGAGGCACATAGATAAACAAACAGAAAATTCCCAACAGAGGGATCTCTTATGGCCAAGAAACACTTAAAAAATTGCTCAACATACTTAGTCATCAGGGAAATTCAAATCGAAGTGACCCTGAGGCTCCTTCTTACACCATCAGAATGGGTAAGAAATAAAATCTCAAGTGAGAGCATGTGCTAGCAAGGACGTGGAACAAGGAGAACACTCCTCCATTGCTGATACAAGTACAAACTTGTGCAACCACTTTGGAAATAAATTTGGCAGTGTCTTAGGCTTTTACTGCTGTGAACGGACACCATGACCAAGGCAATACTTATAAGGACAACATTTAATTGGGACTGGCTCACAGATTCAGAGGTTTAGTCCATTATCATCAAGGTGTGTGGTCCGTGCTATTTTCCCGCCGGCAGGAACACACGGACACACACAGGATCCTTCTGCAGCAAACCTTTATTACCATGTGGCGTGGAGAGAGCTAGCCCTGGAAAATGCACTGCTTATATACACCCTGGAGCAGTGTGTTTATCTCTGATTGGCTGTTTGCTCATTACCTCATGAGATGCCTTGGGATAGGCTGTGACTTGGCTCTTTCTGGCCCTAGCACATGCGCAGACTACTTGTTACAGGGAGAAGACACCGGATGCTGGCGCCATCTTGTAATGGAGGCTGCCGGCTCGGGTGCGGCTCTCTACAAAGGTGTGAACATGACAACATCCAGGCAGTTATGGATGGAAGTTCTACATCTTCACATGAAGACTGCTAGCAGAATACTGACTTTCAGGCAGCAAGGAGAAGGGTTTTAAAACCCACACCCACAGTGACACACTTCCGATAAGACTACAACTGCAAATAGTATACTCCCTGGGCCAAGTATATACAAACAATTACAGGCAGTTTCTCAGAAACCTAGGAATATTTCAGTCCCAAGACCCAATCATTCCTGGGCATACACCCCCAAAATGCTCCACCATACCACAAAGAAACTTGTTCAACTATGTTTATAGCAATATAAAAACAATTTAATCTTACTTGACAAAAACACTAATAAGTGTACCATATGTGGAATATTACTGCGATATTAAAAAGAAGGACATTATGAAATTTCCAGGCAAATAGATAGAATTAAAAGACACCATCCTGGATTTGTCAGGCACTCTGGACTGACATTCATTCATTGGACTGAGCACAAGGTCCCCAATGAAGGAGCTAGAGAAAGGACCAAGGAGCTAAAGGGATTTGCAGCCCCACAGTAGGAAGAACAATATGAGCTAACCAGTACCCCTAGAGCTCCTTGGGACTAAACCACCAACCAAAGAGTACATATGGTGGAAATCATGGCTCCAGCTGCATATGTAGCAGAGGATGACCTAGTCGGTCATCAATGGGAGGAGAGGCCCTTGGTCCTGTGAAGGTACTATGCCCCAGTGTAGGGGAATACCAGGGCCAGGAAGCAGCACAGGGTGGGTGAGTGAGTAGGGAGAGGGGGAGATAGTGGTCTTTTTTTTTTCAGAGGGGAAACCAGGAAAGGGGATAACATTTGAAATGTAAATAAAGAAAATATCTAATAAAAAAGAAGACACCATCCTGAATGAGGTAAACCAGACACTGAAAGGAACACATGTTGTGTACTCATTTATAAGTGTATATTAGCTATAAAGTACAGTATTACCATGCTATAATCCACAGACTGAAAGAAGCTAAGTTACAATGAAAGCCCAAGGACAGATGTGTGAATTTCACAGAGAAGGGAAAATAAAATAGAAACTGGAGGTAGATGGAGGGAGTTAACTGTGTGGGAGAGAGAGTAAGGAGAAGAACAACAGGGATCAAGTATGGGGAGGACGAAGGGAGACAGAAATGAAATTGGTGTGGGTGGTTTGGATGAGCCAGAAACCTATAAGAAGGGAAACTCCCAGGAACTCATGAAGTGGTGACACTAGCTAAGACTCCTAGCAAGAGGTAATATGGACCCTGGAATGACCACTTCCTATAACCAAACAAGGCTTCCAGTGGAAGGATATGTAAATCAACCTAACCTTAAAATTTTCCAACCAGAATTCATCCTACAATATATGTAGGAATAAAGATGGACCAGGATTTGAGTGAATGTCCAATCAATGACTGGCCCAAACTGAGAGCCATACATACCATGAGAGAAATACCATCTCTCACACGATTAATAATGCTCTGCTATATTTGCAGACAAGAGCCCAGCATAACTACCATCAGATAGGCCTCACCTAGCAGCTGATAGAACCAGAGACAGAGACACATAGCCAAACACCAGGCGTAGTATCTCAGTGAAATTTGTGGAAGAGGAAGAGGATTAAAGGATTCAGAGACATCATTACAAGAAACCTACAGGGTCAACTAACCTGGGCCTACAGGGGCTCGCAGAGACTGAACTACCAACCAAGGAACATTCATGGGACAGACCTAGACCCTCTGTAAATTACAGTAGCACATCATGGTCTTCATGTGTGACAGCTAGAGCAAGGACCATCTCTGACTCTGTTGCCTGCCTTTGGATTCCTTTCTTCTAAACAGGGTACCTTGTCTAGTGTCAATAGATAATACACCTAGTACTACTGGAATCTGATATGCTAAGGAGGCAGGTTGATATCCATTGAAGGCATCTGCTCCTCTGAGAAGAAAAGGAGAGACTAGAGAGAGGGGAGGACAAGAGGGAGGGACTGGGAGAAGAGGAAAATGAACCTTTGATTGGAATATAAACCAAATAAATAAATTAATGAATAAAAAAGAAGAAATTAAATCATGGATGAATACTGGGTACAAAATGATGCAATACATTTAATGTTTTCAGTTGATTGATATTTTATTTTCTAATCATTGATTTTGAGAATATTCCCTTTCATAAATATGTACAGTAAAATGGCAGATATATATTTATAACTAACTTAAACCATACTCAAAAGGAAACATTATATCTTTTTTTCTCTAGCTGTCTCTCCATCTATTTCTATCTATATCTGGCTTATTTATGGTAAGCCATAGTGTGTTTTTCAACACCAGTATAAAACAGTGAAGCATCTGGACAATGGTCTATAATCTGTAAGGAATTGGATCAGAGGAATATTTTCCTAAAGTAACAATATTACCTATTTATAGGAAAATGACCTAATTTATATATGCATATCTGCATATAAAACAATATTATCTTTAGGTAATATTTTCTAGTAAGCAATTTATGGTCTGAAGTTGCTTCAACATAACTCTTATAATTCCTATGTTTTAAAAATGAGTTTTCCTTGAGCATCTGTGAGGGTTAAGGAGTAGGTGATAGATTCAGTTCAATTTTTTTCACTAAATCCTAGAATTTACCACTATGCTTTTCTCAAAATTGCTACCATTATCTACAAGAATGGGCTAATGGGGAACCAATTTCATTTTTAATTTTATTTATCATTTGTCATTTTAGATTTCAAGCAAAAGTCCAAATTTCAGTATTATGATTTCTCATGGTATTATAAGTCTGTATTAATGGGCTTATATTCATTCAAGCAAGTAAGCAACTTGTATGAGATTTTGTTTCTAATAATCTGATACTGTAAGAATAAATGATTGAATGATACTACCGTAGCGGCTCTATTCTGATCCCTAGAGAGTACTAAAATCAAACTATCTATATTTTCCAACTTCCTGAAGCTTCTAAATATTCCACAGAAATGATGATTCTGCATATATACCTTAAATTTACCCCCATTAACCAATCAACACATTGGACTGTAATATTTTTATTAGTGTTTTTGTCTAGTAAGATTATATTGCTTATGTTCCAGTTTTGTGAGGTTTTGAGAAACATCAATTATTTACTTCCATTTGTGGCAGTTGCACACTGGCAAAACACTCCATTAGTGAGATGAACTCTGGGTTACTAATTAGAGAAGAACCCCATTAGTGACTTTTATTTATCATATACTTTGGCAAATTAAATTAACTGGATGAAGTGCTAAATATATGACCTAGAATACTCAGGGATAAAGTTTTTCTTTTTCCTTTTTCTTCTTTTTTTTCATTTTGCCACCTGGAATCTGTTTGTCTGTTTTTTCAACCCCATACAAAATACACATACGTGCCTCTGTTTTGTCTATGCAGCTGCATTATCTACTTAGAGGTGCTTGCTTGCAGCAATTTAAACCTTTCATTGGTCCTTTAGTTCATTGTCATAAAATTTCTTCTTCTCTATATTTGGACTCATCTTGGTGTCATACAAATGGGTATATTAATGAATATAACTAACTCCCATATAACTAACCATTGTTGTGTTTTAAACTTGAATCTCAGAAGATGAGCCTTACTCTTGGTTTGTATTGTCTCTCTATTTTTACTAGTTTACTTTTGGTCCCATTCCACAAGGCTTGAAAACCTATGCATTATGTTGTGTATTTAGTTTATAGAAAGTTTGATAATATAGTATTGTATAGACATAATTCGTGGAGGAATATCTAGTAAAAATTGTACTCCTCTGTTAGAGCATTTTGTTTTGATGCTGTGAGTGAACCTATAAACTATGAAAACCACATATAAAATAAAGACAATGAATGCTGCTCAGGTTACCTCTTCTCCATCACTTCCCCAAAGTCTGTTTCACCAGGGTATGTGTGATTTTTATAAACTTCTTTGTCTAAAATTTTCTAATGGTAATTGAGTAAAAATTGGCTCTTTTAGAGTGGGCATTTTAGTAAATTTATCCATTAGAGAATAACCCTGCCACAAAATTGAAGCAAACAATATACTTTAGATTCTCAGTAATGAAGTGGTTACTTAATTAGACCTACTTTTCCTCTCACTCTCTCTCTTGTTATTTCAAAGGCTTGAATTTTATGAAAACCTATGTACTCAGAGCACTTTGCATAATACTGATAACAATAGTTCTGATGAGTACTATTTCACTATGTTCTTTATGTTCTTTCATACTCATTACTAGCATGCTTGAGTATTTAAAGTAAATAAAAAGATCTTGCTTAAGAATATCTATAAAGGTATTTGCATTTTTAATTGAAAAATGTATAAATGGTTTAGTGATCATTTGGGCAATACTTTTTTCTTCTGAACTTAAAAAAATAAATAATAAAGAAATTATATTTGTAGTTTTTATTTTTAATTTTCCTTTTATTGAAAATATTCTTTTCTTATGAAACACATTCCAACTACAGTTTTCCCTCCCTCTATTCCTCCAGTTTCCTCTCACTACACTTCTCATCTACATCCACTCCCTTTTTGTTTTTCTTGAACACCAAGAAGCACTTAAAGAAATGTTCAAAGTCCTTAGTCCTTAGGGAAATGCAAATCAAAACTACCCTGAGATTCCATCTTACACTAGTCAGATTGGCTAAGATCAAAAACACAAGTGACAGCTCATGCTGGTGAAGATGTGAAGAAGGAGGAATAGTCCTCCATTGTTGGTGGGATTGCAAACTCATATAACCACTCTGGAGATCAGAAAATCAATCTCCTCTGAAAATTGGAAATAGTTCTATCTGAGGACCCAACTATACCACTCCTGGGCCCAAAAGATGCTCTAACATACCACAAGGACATATGCTCCACTGTGTTCATAGTAGTCTTATTTATGATAGACAGAAACTAGAAACAACCCAGATGTCCCTCAACTAAAGAATGGATACAGAATATGTGGTTAATTTACACAATGGAATACTGTTGAGCTATTAAAAATGAGGACAAGTTAATTTTGCAGGCAAATTGATTGAATTAGAAAATATCATCCTAGTGAGATAATCAAGACCCAAAGGACATTCATGGTATGAAGTCACTGATAAGTGGATATTTGCCAAAGAGTACAGAATATCCATGATACCCACAGGCCATAAGAAGTTTAACAAGAAGGAAGGCCCAAGTGAGGATCCTTCGATGCTAGGTAGAAGGACAAAATGGTCATGGGAGGCAGAGAGAGGGAGACAACTGGGTGGAAGAGAGGAGGACAGAGAAGTAAAGGGGGGGGGGGAATCCAGTATGAGAGGAGATAAGAAAGAAGCCCAGAAAACCACAAGAATGAATGTAATAGGCAGCTGCTGGGTTGGAGGTAGGTGAACCCTGTAGAAAGTCCCAGATACCTGGGGTGTGAGAGGCTCCCAGGAATTAATGAGGAAGTAGATGGCAACTCCATGGAAAAAACAAAAGTGTCAATTAACCCAGAGGCCCTGGGAGATCACAGAGACTGAGGCACCATCTAAAGAACATATATTGACTGGTTTGTGGCTCTGGGAACATATGTAGCAGAGGACTGACTTGTCAGGGCTCAGTAGGGAAGGATGTACCTAATCCTGTAAAGACTTGATACTCCAGGGAAGAAGGATGCCAGAGAGGGAACTCAGGTAAAGTGTATGTGTGTGGAGGGTGGGATTCTAGGGTTGGAGAACATCCTCTAAGAGGTAAAGAGGAGGGGAGAGAAGGTAAAGAACTCTGACAGGGAACTGAAAATGAGGGACAGTAGTTGAAATATAAATAAATAAAGTATATTTTAAAAAAGAAGATAACAACCAAACATAACAAACTAAAATAAGATAAAACAAAAACCATCACATCAAAGTTAGACAAGTCAAAGCAGAAGGAACAATTTCCAAGGGAGGGTGGAAAAGTAAAAGACACTTATTTACATTACTATACTGGCTAGTTTTGTGTTAACTTGACACAAGCTGGAGTTATCACAGAGAAAGGAGCTTCACTTGAGGAAATGATTCCATGAGATCCAGCTGTAGGGCATTTTCTCAATAAGTGATCAAGGAGGGAGGGCCCATTGTGGGTGGTGCCATCCCTGGGCTGGTAGTCTTGGGTTCTATAGGAAAGTAAACAAGCGAGTAAGGAACATCCCTCCATGGCCTCTACATCAGTTCCTGCTTCCTGACCTGCTTGAGTCCCAGTCCTGACTTCCTTTGGTGATGAACAGCAACATGGAAGTGTAAACTGAATAAACCCTTTCCTCCCCAACTTGCTTCTTGGTCATGATATTTGTGCAGGAGTAGAAGCCCTGACTAAGACAAATAAATCATCAGAAGTGTCATAAAAATACTGTAATGGCTACTCCTGGTTGTCAACTTGACTATATCTTCCATAAACTACAGTCTAGAAATGGAGGGCACACCTCTGATCCACATCTTGAGGATGGCAGGAACAGGCTTGGACCCATATCTTGATATGGGATGACACAATCCCTTAATCCCAGGTGACAGAGGCAAGCAGATCTCTGAGTTCAAGGTAAGCCAGGGACAGACATAGCCAAGTTCCAAATCCAGGCATGGTGGTACATGCCTTCAATATGGGCCATACCTTCTGCTGGAGGCCTACATAAGAACAATGGAAGAAGGAAGGTTTTCTTCTTTGCCTGCTTGCACTTACTTGCTACCACATCCATATATTGGAACCTCCTTCTTCACAATTCCAGCTTATACAGAAGGCTAGCTGAAACACTTAGCCTCATGGGACTGAGCAACCACTTGATTCTTGGTCTTCCCATAAACAGTTGTTCATTGTTAGGTTTAGGGTGGTCTGCAGATTGTAAGTCATTCCAGTCATTTCCCTTAACTTATAGAGACATTCCATACATTTGGTGACTAAAGAACCCTGATTAATATAAATGTTAAAGCAATATAATCACAGAGGACCTGGTGCAAACACATGTAGGCACTGTGCTTGATGCTTCAGTCTTTATGGGTTCATATGAGCTTTGCCCAGTTGTTTCAGAGTACCTTGTTCTACTGCTCTTCTCCATCGCCTCTGGCCCTGCTACTCTTTATGCCTCTTCTATGTGGTAGCCTGAGCTCTGAGAGTATGGAATTGATGAAAACATCACATTTACTGCTTTGTATCTAAGATCTCTTTCTTGGAGATTGGTCTCTGTGTTTGTTTCCACTTGCTACAGAAGCATGGTTTTCTGATTATGGCTGAATACAGTACTAATCTACAAGTGTACAAGAATATCATTAGAAGTCTATTTATGGTTCCTTATTTTTTAGGCCAGTAGTATTTGGTTTTACCCTAAGTCTCTGGGATACCTAGGCTCTGAGTTTTAGTCACCCAAGCAGTATCTTACAAGAGTTCCATCTTATGGAATTATTGTTTTGTCAAATCAGATATTGGTTGTCTACTCCCAAAATCTCTGTACCACCATTGCTTTCACAGAATGTATGGACAGGACAGATAATAGATCAAATATTTTGTGACTGAGTTGGTGTCTTAGTTAGGGTTTTACTGCTGTGAACAGACACCATGACCAAGGCAACTCTTATAAAGGACAACATCTAATTGGAGATGGCTTACAGATTCAGAGGTTGAGTCCATTATTATCAAGGCAAGAGCATTGTAGTGTCCAGGCAGTCATGGGGCATAAGGAGCTGAGAGTTCTACATCTTCACCTGAAGGCCACTAGGAGAAACCTCTCTTTCACATGGTTAGAAAGAGGGTCTCATTGCTTACCCTGACAGTAACACACTTTCCCCAACAAGGGCACACCTATTCCAACAGGACCACATCTCCTAATAATGTCATTCCTTGGTCCAAGCATATTCAAACCACCAGAGTTGGTGTTTACATTCCTCTTCCATAGCCTGCAGAGTACCTTCTCATACTAAAGATACTATAACATAAAGGTAAAGGTTCCATGCAGGCACAAGCTCAACCTCTCTATCTTCAGTAAAGTTGATTAGGTCTTGTTTTCAGCATTGAGGCCTTGCTGTCAGTTTGTAGAGAATAACCTATGTTCTTGGTAAAAGCCTGGGTTGCTTGAGATTCCATGGGAACATTTTGGTCAACAACACAATTGGATATAACCTAGTCCTAATACTAGAAGCTTCATTTAGTAACAAGATATGGCTAGTTTTGACTCTGACTCATTTATCCGTTGGAGGCTTCATTAGGATTTCCATCATATATTTTAAGAAGTTTCCACTGCACTAAATTTCTATACCATTACCAATATGCCCCTTGATTTTTTTCTGTCTTTCTGTGCATTCCATTCCTTAATCCCATCACCCTTTTCCAATCTGAACTTTCAGAGTCTGGGTTACCTACTCAGGATGATTTTTATTTAGTTTACTTGCACATTTCATGATGTGCTTTACTTTTAACAGCTGAGTAATACTTCATTGTTTACATGTACCACATTTTTCTCATTCACTATTCTATTGAGGAACATCTAGGTTGTTTCCAGTTCCTGCAGTTTAGGAATAGAGCATCAATGAGCATGGTTGAGCAAGTGTCCTTGTGGTAGGATGGAGCATGCTTTGGGTATATGTACCTGAGAGTTGTATAGCTGTATCTTGAGGTGAATTGATTCCCATCTTTCTGAGAATCTTCCATACTGATTCCCATCTTAGCTGCACATGCTTCCACTCCCCCTGGCATTATATTAGTATTCCATTTATTCTACATTATTGCCAGCATGAACTGTCACTTATGTTATTGCTCTTGTCCATTCTGGCAGATATAAGATAGAATCTCAAAGTATTTTTGACTTTCATTTCCCTGATGACTAAGGATTGAACATTTCAAGTGTTTCTTCACCATTTGGGTTTTATCTATTGAGAATTATCAGTTTACATCTGTAGTACATTCTTAATTGGGCTATTTGTTTTATTTGTTTTTTATATCTAGTTTTTTTGAGTTCTTTATATGAGTTAGATATTAGCCCTTTAGTGAATATAGAGTTAATAAAAATTTTTACTATACAGTAGACTGCCATTTTGTCTAAATGATAATATCCTATCTCTTGCTTTTCAGTTTCATGAGGCCCCATTTGCTAATTGTTGGTCTTAGGGCCTTGCTTAGGCTGTTCTTTTCAGAAAGTCTTTTCCTGTGCCAGTGAGTTTAAGGATATTTTGGGGGAATGCGTTCATAGGGAAAGCAATGAAAGGAAATAGTGAGAGTATACTGTAAGGATAAGACAACCCTCACAGCTATAGAAACTCTGATTCATTTAAAATTTCTTCTTTTGAAAACTACAAAATCCAATAAAAATATGGACCCTGAGAAACCATGAAAAGAAACAGAATCCAATAGATCCCTTTGCAATACCCTCACCCCAACTTCTACCCCACTTCCCGACACTTGAAAAAGTGCAAACCACCCATTTAGCTTCTAGATGTTATATGGTTGAGGAAAGAAATCAGCTCAAAAATCTATCAAATGTACATGAAGGATTTACCAGATAAATTTTAGCTTATCAGAACTATCTGGGCCTATCTACCTGAGGGCCAATCCCACTTCTAGATAACAATGATCTTTCCAAAGAAGAAATACTTTCAATAGACAGATTCACAATTCTTTTAAACAGACGTTCTTTTAAACTGACTAAGACTAAGTATTTAAAAGCATAAACTTTGAGAGATGCAAATATTCAGACCATTGCAGGACTAAACATCATTGCTCACCTGTAAGAATGGGTGGAGCCACTGAATAACAAAGACATTGTTGTATTTCTATTATTTATGTATCTATTCAATTCTATGCTTTGATTTTTCTCATATCTATTATTTGTCTCCATAGAAACAGCATAAATCCAGACAGAAATAAAGGATAGAGGAGGTATGTCACACATTTTCAAATATTTATTATATTATTATGTTTGTAACTTCCAACTATGAAATCATATTTCAATTCTCATAAAGTTGTATTACAGCCTTTAACATATATTTATTCATAATTATTTACTTTACCTTACAGTTTATATCCTAAACTTGAACTGTATCGCATTCCTAGAATAAATTAACATAATCTAGGTATTACAATTTTTTTATAATAAAACTTCTGAATTAGAATTTTTCTCAATTTGTCTTTGTACCAAAAACCAAGTCAATTTTTCAGATCATCATTACTAAGTAGCTAGTGACAGTATACAGCACAGGTCATACACAACCCTAGGACAAGGTATATCCATGTGCCAACATCTTTGTCTCTGTCTCTCTGTCTCCTGTGTGTGTGTGTGTGTGTGTGTGTGTGTGTGTGTGTGTGTATGTGTGCATGTGTGTGTGTGTGTGTGTGTGTGTGTGTGTGTGTGTGTGTGAGTGTGTTGCTTATTGTGGTCAGCATGTGATGTGAGATGTGGAGACCACAGGACAAATGTGCATGTCATTCCTCATGATCTCATGGTCTCTGAGACCTGTTGCTCACTGATTATGTAAGACTGTCTGGATGCAGCCTAATATAATTCTTCAACTCTTCATAAAAAGAATATGCTTCTCTCCATGTTAGCATTTCTAAGCCAAGACTGGCCACAAATTGCTAATGTCTTTTCTGTTTGTTTAATATGTTTTCATTTAGATTCACCTCATTCATAATCTTTTGTTGCCCCCCGCACCCAGTGCAGACCCAGTTCAGCCTCCAGACCTTGGCGGCCTCTGCCCGAGGCAGTCACTTGGGGAATTAAGCTGAATGACCTTCTACAGACTTATCTTATCTCTGAAAGAAGTTGTCCTAGAAGTTCAGCTGTGATACAACTATGCCTGTGACAACGTCTACTGCCTGAGGACATCCGAGCCATTGGTGACCTTCCCTTGTGACTCCCTCTTGACTCTTTCCTGACTTCCCCCTGCAATGTTTATGTTATGCAAACATTTTAATCCAGTTCTTACTTGCCTATATAAGCTCATAACACACTCAAGTAAAGTGTCGCCTTGATAGAACTCTACTTGGCGTCTGCCTCTTTGTTCTCCCGACCTGTTTCATTTTGCAGGTCCTGTCTGACCTCCGGTCTGAAGAGACCCACAGACCCAAGTGGAACTGCGGGCCGGTTTCACTCAGTCTTTATGGGTAAAATTACAGTAAGAACCCCTAGAGATTAACCCAGCATTTAAAAGATCTTACTTAAGTTAAATGATATATCATGGCTCATTATTTCTATACTCTTTTCAAGTGATCTAGGGGAGCTTTATCTGAAAGCAATGAATAGCTTTGCCACTTAATATTTAATCTTTCTGTTATAATATGTAAAATATTATATGTAAGATATATATATATATCTTTTCCTAAGCTGAGTTCATTTTATAATAATTCTTAGTAACACATTCTGTGGTCATCCTATACTTTAATGATTCTTTTATGTGACAAAATGCTTATGAAGAGGAGCATAATGAATGGAAATTCTGTTGTGCATCCCAGAGTGAAGGTGTAAATCCATCATGATGGACAGGATGCACATGAGGAGCATGGGGCAGCTGGCCACATTATGTCCTTGGAATATTCATATCTCAATTTTATTCAATCTGGAAGTCCAGGGCCAAGGATGGTACCATCCGAATTTAAAACATGATATCCCTCTTCAGTAGATCCTTTCTAGAATCACTATCACAGGTACACAGAGGAGTGTATGCATTTCCATATTAATTCTAAATTTTACTAAGTTGACAGTCAAGATTGACCACGAACCCATGTCAATCTTAATAAATAAAACACAATTGATCAGAAAAATATGCACATGACAAAGAAAAAAACAAATTTCTATGGCAACATTATAGCCATTGTGAATTCATGTCTCCTGATGCATACAGATGATCTATGTTATTTTTTATTTTTTATTAATAATTTTATTAAATATATATTATAACTAGACCTATAGCTATCATGGTGGACCACAGGAAACCTACACCTAGAGAACATGTAGAGAAATTACATTCAAATAACTATAATGAGGGAAGAGGTAATGGGAAAAGTTCTTAAATAAATAAATGTATTAATTTCTACCTAGCAATTCTCAGCAGTGAAAAAAAATAATGAAAAGCTTTATCTTACATGTTTATAATAAGAGTGAAGTCACCCCTACTCTTTTCCATTGCCTGAAGACCTTATTGGTCATCATTATGTCTCTTGGGAGTTTGAAAGAAGTTTAATGTAAAATGTAAAGCCCCTTTCATACACTTACAGAATTAAAATCTGCATGTAGTATTTTCTCTCTCAGTCATCAAGTACAAAATTAACAACACAGTATAATACAGTACAATGAAAATGTATTTAGTATATTATAGAAACAAAACAAAGTTATAGTGTCAGAAAGAGTAGCTGGAAAAATTGAAATGATTATTTTGGATAGAATTTGATCAAATAAAAATATAATTAAAATAAATGATAATATTGTAACTTCATTAAATATTTAACAGTAATGTTTATAATTTGTATACTCAGAACACATACATAAACTTGTCTGACTAAAATTTATACAAATATACATTTTTAATTTTATATTCAGATACAATATAGATGACCTAAAAGTGAAATATAAAATTCTTATGCAAAGATTAGAATGCTAATTCCATGTACTCTGCATATTGCATAAGGCTCTGACTGTAGACCATTCTTTCTAATTCTGTTGATGATCATAACAAAAATCGCTCTTAACAGTCACCACATAACACTGCCCTCAATGGAAAAGAAAAAGAAAAAACTGATTATGGTTTTTATATAAGCAAATATATAGTTACCCAATGACTACGGGTATATATAGACCAGGTTACTAAGAAAATAAAGTCATGTGCAATCAAAGAACAAAGGAAAATATATAGAAAGTTCTGAGATGCATTCAGCAATTTTATTATTTGTAATACTAAAATGTTCCTACAATTTCCTTTGTTCTATTTACCACTTTTATTTTGAAAGAAAATTATACGAGTTAAAAGATAAGTGAAAATAAATAAAGACTCTTTTATTGTGTCCTGGAATTTGCTCTAAAGATGAGGCTTACTTCAAACTAATAGAGGTCCATCTGCCTCCCAAGTGCTAAGATTAAAAGTGTGTGCCACCACTGCCTGACAAAGAAAAGTTCTTTAGGGTTACAATTGAATTACAAATACATTAATAAAATTATCATCCCTGGTTGAGCCCAATCAGGATCTACAAAAATCCCAAGCCATATCTAAGGCTCAGGAAACATTGCAGAATCGAAGAGTAAAGATTGTGAGAGCCAGAGGATCAGGAATTTGCTGTGAGATTGTGTCTCCTATTGACAACAGAAGCTATAACTGAAAACTCTCACCAACATGACCACCCAAACATGAACTGAGCAAAGGCAGCTTCAATGAAAATGATAAACTGGATTAAGAAGAGCTCATTAGACCTCAGTCTAATTAATTATACATGGCCAAACAGTCAGCTCTGAACACATACATACAAGTTACATTACATGTATATTTAACAGGCTATGTTTAAGAAATATCTGTATATATGCATGCATACATATATACATGCAATAACAATTGACGAAAAAAAAAGACCATGAATTTGACGGTGAGTCACAAGACATATACGGTAGGTTTTGGATGGCAGAAAGGGAGGGGATAAATATTATATTTAAATGGCAGTCTCAAAAATTACAAACAAAATGATCATTACTAGTTACATGCAAAGCAACCCTATACAGACTGACCAGGTCATATTTAGAAATATCTATGAGTATAAAATACATATGCATATAATAATTCATGATAATAACAGGCTGTGACTTTGAAGGAGAGTGGAGAGAGTTTTAGGAGAGTTGAAAAAAGAAAGAGAAGTATGAACGATGTCACATTATGTAAATTGTATTATAGTTTAAAAACTAAGAATCACACAAAAGATCAGTAGATGAATCTACCAACTTACCTATCTATGAAGCCTGACTAGACCTGTAATTTCCAAGAACTAAGATACGATGTATTCTATACTTTGACTGTATTCTATACTTTCACTCTGTTCTCTAGAACCATTTTTCTACTCAGTGTATTTCTTTTTGGAGAAATGGCTGATTTGAAATCAGAAGCATAGATGTACAATGAAAACTGGAGCAGCCGGTTGAGTCAGAAAAAAACTACAGCTTGAAATGTCAAGGAGATTATGCTAAATTCATGGAAAATAAATAAAATAAGTTGTGACCATTTGAGTATAAAAGGGATGGTTACCATTTACAGAACAGGAAAAAAAAATAACTTGTCTGGTCTATATCTGACAGAGCATTTGTATCTACAATATGCAAGGAACTCCTCAACTAAATGTCAAGAAAACAAACAACTTAATTAAATGTAGACTATGAAACTGAACACCCAGTTCTCAGAAGAATTATAAATCGCTAAGAATTAATTTTTAAAGTGTTCAATTATTTCAATACATTTGAAATTCAGTAATTTTAATTATTATTTAAAGTTTTTTGTTTTGTTTCTTTTGTTTTGTTTTGGTTTGGTTTGGTTTTTTGAGACAGGGTTTCTCTTGTATAACCATGGCTATCCTAGAACTCACTCTATAGACCAGGCTGGCCTCAAACTTAGAAATCTGCCTGCCTCCACCTCCCAAGTGCTGGGATTAAAGGCGTGCACCACCACTGCCTGGCTCTTAAACTATTTTTAAGGAGCACATTCTTAGCCTCTAGAAATGCAAATTATTACTGTTTTGAAATTTCATCTTACCAAGTCCTAATGGTTGAAAATAAAATTCAGAAGCTATATACATGACCACTGGAGAATGAACAAATCAAGAGCAAAATTAGACATCCTGACTTGGACAGGAAAATGCTTACCAGGCCTCAACCTTGCACAAAGAATTATAGGTAACTATTTAATGCCTGGAGCCAGAGAAGTACTCATCCCTGGGGAAGAGCACACAATCTATTTGGTCCTAAAACCAAATGGTGGTCTTTCCTGAATGCATACAGGAAACATTACACAAATAGAATAGAAGCTCTATAGGAATACATGTGGATAAACATGCATACATATATGCATGTTAAAAAATTAAGGAAAGAAGAGGCAATGAATTTGAATGACAACATGGAGAAGTATTATTGAGGATTTGGAAGGAAAGAAAGGAAGAGGGAGGGGACACAATCTGAAAAAACAGAAATTATTTTAAAACCCGAAAACAAAATATGTAGTAAGCATTTGCACAGCTGTGAGATACAGAGATCCTTCTGCTGTTATCAGTGCATGGAATACAGAGATCCTTCTGCTGTTATCAGTGCATGGAATACATAGGCAACTCCATCTAGTCTTTTGACATGACCAGCTGTACAGTTTCTGGGCATACACTCAGGACTTTATTTGATATGACAGAGACATATACTTACTACCACCCATACCTGCTTTATTCACAATAGAAAAAATGTAGAAACAGAGTCAGTGTACACACACTGTTGAGTGGATAATATAAGTGTGTACTATACAAGGCAGAATTTTATTCAACTCAAAAAATATTGAAATTTGCAGTAAATTGAGGGAGTTAGGTAACACTGAACTGCAGGAAGTAAACCAGAACCTGGAAGACAAGCGTCATATTTTTGTTCACATATTGGCTTTAAACCCTAGGACTTATGTGTTTAATTTAGAGTACCTATAGAACATAGGAATTATAGAAACATTATTGGTGGTAAGAAGGAGAAACATCTTCAGAGAGGGGAAGACTAGAACACAGGTAATATGGAGAAGTGACAATAAAGATGAAAGGTGTTTAGGTAGAGAGAAGATGGGAAGTTCGAACAGAGAAGGGAATTAGGAGGGAAAGACTAACTATAAGGATGTCTGAAAATATGTATGTAAGTAATGTATAGACTTAATAATACATACATAATGCTATATTTACACACATATATACTATTATATATATATATATATATATATATATATATATATATATATATATTGTATCCTCTTCATAAATGTATGTGTGAGTGTGTGTGTATGTGTGTGTGTGTATAGTGCAAGTGTTGTATAAACAAAAAAAATTTTTCTGGATGAACTTTCAGACCAACTCCACAGAAGGAAATACGTGCCTGCTCTTACAAATTTACCCAAGATCTAGGGAAGCTCCTAGGCTCAAAGGCTCATCTAATATAATTTTTCTGGCTAATGGATAAAACATGAAAATGCTCTTTAAATTCATATTACTCTATCTTAGTTTACTGCCAATCTCAGACCTCATCAGAGAAAATTCCTGTGTAATCAAAGCAAAAGCTTAATATCTTGTCAAGTGCAGGGAGTAACTTATGGGATGCTCGTTCTGTACATGAGGCAACTTTATCATACTGACTCCTCCAATCTCAGGGACCATCATTTGTGGAATAGGGGGTGGAAAAGTGTAAGAGCCAGAGGTTAGGGTGGATCAAATCTAGAATACGTCTTCTGGACATGATAGGACTGTTGAACATATGCACTTATGGGTCTGGTGTTGCACAAGACCAATGAGACAAGGTCTATCTGGTGAACATTCTAGCATGCAGTTGGAGGAGCACAAGAGCCCCCACTCCTGACTGAGAAGCCGTAGACAGTTAATGGCTTCTGAGGGAGGGAAGATCAGTTTTCAGTAAGGTCATGGCTCCTGGATTTTGACCTGCTCTATTAGACAGATCCATTCCCAGAAGAATGTGGATAGGCTATTAAATAAAAACAAATCAAAAACATATAAACTTTGGGGATTGGTAGTTGGGGGATGGATCTGGAAGGAATTGTGATAGTATGAAATTGTGGAAGAATTAATAAAACAAATAAAATGTTCTACATCTTCAGAATTTCATAGAATTATATAATAGAATAAAATTATATTCATGACCATTTTCGTCTCTGGCTAACACCTGTCTCTCCCCCAACACATCCTCTCTCCTCCAACTTCAGGTTTTTATTCAGAAGCTTAAATGAGGATATGATTTTAAGGACAGCACAATCCTGAACACAATAATCAATTGTATAGTAAATATGTTTTCAATAGAATTAAACATTTCATGTGATTAAAGAGAAGAGTGGCTAAAATCACTTCAAACTATGCAAAGTTGACAAATTTCCAGAAATGAGAACTTAGCATAATATATCATAATAGATAAATATAGAAAAAATATTTGGAACTTTTTGTTTTCAGAGTATTACTGTGCATGTTTTGTCAATACACAATCCAGAAATGAGTGTGCAAATAAAGAAAGGCACAGGATCTCCTCTGACTCAAGCAAGAAATATTCACAAATTTTATGCTTTAATGTCTTAGAAAACCTTTTGAAATATTTTTAAATAAATTGAATATGATTTAATTAACTTTCACTATTCTATGAAATTCAGAAATACAAAAGGTTATAAGAATCCATCAAATCAAAAATCTCTTACTTAAATCTCTGAAGCTAAGATCCCTAATTAAGTTCAAATGATTTTGGAGTTAGGAGAGGATATTAATGTAATTTACTTCAGTGGTTAAAGGAATTGTAATATTCTATTAATAGAAATATGAATTAATGTATGTAGCTTCAATTTAACTATGTACCACATTGAACAATTGCCTGTTCCAGCAATAAGTTCATTGATATAACCACAAATTTGGCATGAAGTGTTCATGCGATTACTATGCTTATTCTAAGTCATTGGCAAATGAGCTATTAAGATGTTGCCTGTACTGCTTGTTCTTTAAACCTGAGAAGAATTTACAATAAGAAGATAGCTGGAGGGTGGTGGCACACATCTTTAGTCCTGGCACTTGTGAGGCAGAGGCCGGTGGATTTCTGATTTCGAGGCCAGCCTGGTCTACAGAGTGAGTTCCAGAACAGCTAGGGCTATACAGAGAAACCCTGTCTCAAAAAAACAAAACAAAACAAAACAAAAAACAAAACAAAAAAACCCCCAAAAAACAAAAAACAAAAAAGAAGATAAATGCATGAAAATTAAAGTATTGTATTAGTTATATATTGAGAGCAAATTTTATTGTCGTCACTAGCTCCTGTTTGTGGTTCATAAATTTGAGCTGTTTATAATTGTATGATTATGTTTGTAGGAGCATCTCATAATTTTAGAAATATAATTAAACTTTGAGATTTATTTATTTACTTTATGTATATATATATGAGTAATCTATCTGTATGTACACCTGCCTGCTAGAAGTATGCATCAGATCCCAGTATAGATGGTTGTCAACCACCATGTGGTTGTTGAGAATTGAACTTTTTTTTAAAATATTTATTTATTTTGTGTGTATGAGTATGCTATCTTCATGCTCCAGAGGAGGTCATCAGATCCTATTGCAGATGGTTGTGAGCCACCATGTGGTTGCTGAGAATTGAACTTAGGACCTCTGGAAGAGCAGTCAGTGCTCTTAACTGCTGAGCCATCTCTCCAGCCATGAGAATTGAACTTAGTACCTCTGGAATAGCAGACAGTGTTCTTAATTATGAAGCCATCTTTCCAGCCTAGTAATTAAAGTTTTAAAAGTTAATTGGAATCTTATTAATTTGTACTTAGTGTTGAAAATATATCATTCACTGGGTAGATAAGCAATAGAAATTTGTTAGAACATGGTAAAGGGTTAATACAGGAAAGAGAAACAAAAATCAAAGTTTAACTTCACAAATGGAATTCAAATACTGTATGGTGCTTAATTAGTATGTTTCTCCTTGGGACAAAAATCATTTTAAAGCCTTAGATGGTACTGTTAAATGTTGATAGTTAATCAGTAACCACTGAACAGAAAAAAGTTTGTATACAACACTCAAAAGCTTACAAATAAGTGAATAAATAAAGCAAATCTCTTAGGTTTATCACATGTTCAAGATTTTTGTACTTCACATATAATATTGCATGTGTAGCCGTCTACTGACCATAGTCATGATCAACTTACCAAAGGGAATAGTCTTTTAAAAATGACTTTCTTTCAGCAACTATCAATTGTCAATAGCTTCTCAGCTTTTGATTAAACTTGTGAGGTGTAGCATTCTTTCCACATGAGCATCACCAACAGAGGAAAGTAATAATGGTGTCCTGAGATCTTAGCATGTGAGAATATATAGCATATGGCATTTTTATGAGATTTTCTCAAAAATCATTCTGTCTGTTTTTGCATTTGAGATTTGTTAATTTAGATTTACTCTGGAATAATTTTGATATGGGTATAAATAAAACAATTAAATTCTATTTTAGGAAATTGCCTTTTGCATTAAATATGCTTTCAGGGTATATGGGGGAATTTGTTGATATGTAATGCCCAATTATGATTTTTTGGAGAGAAGCTTATGGATTTCCACACACACATGTCTTGAAACTGTAATGTGCAATGCAGTGATAATTGGAGACTGCGTCATTGCAAAGTACATAGGATTAAATGAGCTCAGAAAGGTGGGATGGCTATCATGATGGTGTTAATGTCCTTTACCAAAAATAAGAAGAGGGATTTTAGTCTGAGACATCACTCCCCCTTGGTCACAGCTACCATCACCTCACAGTTTCAAGATGCAGAATAATGAGAAAAATGGATTTCTGTCATGTAGGCCAGATAATCTGTGGTAATATGTTCTGACAGCTGGAATTATTTAAGGCTCATAAAGGATGATCTAAGGGTTGATACAGTATTAGTATAGGTGTAGAGAAGTAAGTATAATTAAAGCTAAAGTGTGCACAATGAAGACAACTGGGAAATTATGAAGTCCAGAGGGGATGTGGGATTGACAGGGTTTCATGAACAGTTGTGATATTGACATGGGACAAAGTCAGATTTCAGAAGTAACTCTGATGTGTACAGTTGATATGTTTGGGTGTGTCATGCTACCATTTAAGGAGAAATGGAATATCAAGAATCAATCAAGAGAGTTGGCATTTAATAAAGGCCTTATGAATGAGTTAATTAGAAATATTAAACAAGAGTTGAACATATAAGCATTGCTCTCACAAGAGTGTTCTCGGTAAGAACTTTATTCACAAAATTGTAGATAAATATAAGTTTTGGTCAGTGTAGTCATTATGCATGAGCTTTGAAAAAACATTTTAAATAAAAAAGATTCAGTGATCAATAATATTTATCAGCAGATTAAAGTTAACCAAAATTTGAAGCAATGTCTGGTAATTTATGCACAGTATATATAAATGTATATGTATACACACATAAATGTGATATAAGTTTATATATGGATATAATAGATATACACACATATAGATAAATATTATATATATAAAGATAAATACAAACATAGGTATAGATAGCTATAGGTCCTAGAGATGATATAGTTATACATATAGGTATAGATGATATAGATATGTAGGTATAGATATAAATTTTATGGATTACTATAAAAGAGAGTAAGTCCCGTGGGCTGAAAATACTCCCCTCAATAATGATAGACTAACAAAACATTACTGTCATGTACAAGAAGTCTTGCAAATGACTGGTTACTATCAAAAAATATAGCTTATAAATGTCAAATCACCAAAATTACAAATGAGTTCTCTAGAGTCAGTTTCTTTTACATTCTTTTTGTTTGCTTGTTTATATACACTTGTTTATCTGAACAATTCCCTATATTATTATTTGTATAATTTTACAATACAAAATAAATTAGGGATTAATTGAAAAAATCTACATAGTTATATATAATATATATTAACATAATACATAATAAAGAGAAAGTAACTGAAAACGAGGAAAGTGTGTATGCGACATAGGTTAGTTGCTGTGTGCTGGTGTGCCTATTCTTCAGCTTCTGCAGGGTAAAGCTAGTATAATAAGAAGTTCACAGTCACCATCACCTTTGAGTAGGCCTGAAGCCGGCCATGGCCAACTGAAACTCTCTCTCAAAAAAGAACATGCTTATTTGGACAGGATCAACTTAAAAATCTCCCCATTCCATAAATGACATAGGACAAAATCTATAAGAAAAAGGGATATATTTCATCCTTTTTTTTCAGAAACAATCCATGAAGTACTCTTATGAGTAGAATCAACTTTCAAATGCTTTTTAATTTTCTTAAATGTTAAAAGAATTGAACATCTGCTCTAATAAATAGTGAACATGATTTGTACAAAGTAGAGAATGTTTACAAGGGGTTATATCTAATCAAGTGAATTCCAGTGCAGTCTTGAGGATTGCTTGTGTAGTGTTCATATAAAAAGTCCATAGAGTAAAGCCTGATTCTTAACTAGTGATACACTTGAGAGGTGGATGGATGATGAAGGCATCAGTTAGGGTAGGAGGCTAACCTGGAAGGAGACAGGAGACATTAGTTTTAGGAGCCCCATTTCATCCCACAACTATCCTGGTCTCTGCTTCCCCATCCCTCAGGAGACAAGCAGATTCCTCTACCACATGTCTCTTTTCATGGTTTGCTCTTTACAGGCCTATAGTAGTGGGATCAGCAAACTCAGGTCTCTGGAACAATATGCAAAAATGACTCTCTCTAGGTTTAAGTTGGAGGTTCCCAGATGTTTTTTAATAACAAGAAAAGGTAACCAATATATGCAATATTATATTACCTGTATAATTTATTAGAGTTGTTTTCCTTGCACAGCACTTTACATATGTATTCCTACACTGACCATATTTAATAAAGTGTACTTCTCACACACTAAAGACCAAAGAAAATAATCTAATTAAAAAAAAGACCAATTCAAAATTGTATGATAATTCATAGTTTTTAAAAGTGGATATAAATCTGAAAACACGATTTGATACTTTCTAGTTGGCACTTAAAGCTTATTTTGTTAAGAAAGAGTTTGTTGAAGGTGTTTTTATAATAAGCAGTGCATAGAGGTTGGAGAGATTGTTCAGCAGTTAAGAGAACTTGCTGTTCTTGCAGGCAACCTGGCTTTAGTATCTAGCAACCACACATTGGCATCTATCCATCTGCAGTTTCATTTCTAGGGGATTTGATTAATTCTTCACTTTCTCAATCAATGTACATACATTCAGGAAAATACTTAAACATATAAAAAGTAAATGAAACAACATAAAACAATTATACAAACTATGTATGTGTGTTGTGGGAAATATAAAGGACCTGCTTGTTCCTGCACTACTGCCAGCAACTCTCTGCCCAGCATGGTTCCCTTGGCTCTGCCTCTAGTTAACACCACCCCCATCTCCCCTATTCCCACCATACAATCAATCACTGTATTCCCAGATCCAGTTCACTTGTCTCTGGAGTCACTAGATCCTTCTCAGCCATAAAGCCCTGTAGTTGGTGGTCCCACATTCCAATAACCCAAAACTCTAGAAGCTTATAATTAACCAGTCAGACTTATGTATCAATAAATACTCAATTCACAGGATCTCCACACCATATTTTCAGTGCCAATTGATAAAGATACAAGCTGCCCATCTAGATTAGACAAGTTACCACAATTATTTTATACCTATAATAACATATCTAGCTGTGGCTATTCAAATCCACCCTGCTTCTGAATCATCCTGTCCATCATTCATCTTGCTTCCCTTCTCTCTCCTCTGAGTCCCTGCAACTCTTTGGACCACCTCCCTTTTCTCTGTCTATTCGCAACCTCCTGCTGCTCTAATATTTTAATGAAATTGAACAAGGAAATTCCTGCCACATAAGTGTGTGTTCATGAGTGAATGTGAGTCTGTGTGTGTCTAATCAGATGTGTGGAGGTAAATAGCACAGCCTTGCATCTCAGTCCACACCTTCTACCTTGTTTGAACTAAGGCTGTTTTCGTGCATGACATCATATAACAGACTAGCTGGCCTGGAAGTTTCTCTACATTCTCTTAACTCAAACTCCCATGTTGCACTAGGAGTCTCAGCACTGCAGCTGAACTCCCATTTAGAAGATTGCAGCTCAGGTCCTTTTGCTACTGTGGCAAGTACTTTATCCAATGAGACAACTTGCAAGCCCTACTAAAACTATTGTTTTGATTTTTCTAATACAGATGTTAATAGAAAGAAAGACTCTCAAGGAAAGAAAAAAATGGAAACAAGTATGAGTATAAGCTTAAAGTATGATTGATGGCTATTCCCATTTAAGTCAACATATTACTTTCTTTTATTCAAAATTGCTCTTTAATTTTATATTGAAATGCATTATTTCATCATCATCCTGTATTATATGAAACTTAGATACTAGTACTCTTATTATTCTTTTTTAAAGATTTATCTATTTATTTTATATGTATTAGTACACTATAGCTGTCTTCAAACACACTAGATCTCATTATAGATGGTTGTGAGCCACCATATGGTTGCTGGGAATTGAACTCAGGACCTCTGGAAGAGCAGTCAGTGCTCTTCTAGTGCCATCTCACCAGACTCTTACAGATTTATTTATTTTATGTATATGAGTACACTGTAGCTGTCTTCAGACATACCAGAAGAGGACACTGGATCCCATTATTGATGGTTGTGAGCCACCATGTGGTTGCTGGGAATTGAACTCAGGACCTCTGGTAGAGTTATTCATTGTTTTTATTCTAAATATTTTTTGCTGTTTATTTTCTATCTACTTTGTTAACCTGTAAGTAGCTCTGTATTTCTCACATAGAAGTTTCATAAGGAAAGGATAGTCTGTTTTGTTTACTTTCGAACATCACTCAAAATTGAACTTTACATGACTTCCTTGGTTATAGAACTGTTCACAGTATGGGACATAAATCAGACTAGATTTTCTTATGCTGAACATAAAGAACAAGCCTCATTAGCCAAAGTGTATGGCTTCACACAAGCTTAATGGACATATAAATGCATAAGAATATATTATCTATATTAAAAGGAGCTGAATATTGACTGACTTGCAGGAATAACAAACTTTCTTTTCAGAATCTTATACTTTTCCATGACACATAGAAAAGTAACTATGCACATGGGAAGTATGTTTCCACTGTCAGGAGCAATGTAGCTCTCTAGCAGTCATTTGTACAGCCCACTCCATAGAATCCAGTCACCACTGATTCGCATCAGTAGCCAGCATTGCCATTGGCTCAAAACAGAACCACTTAAAAAAATAAGCTGAAGGGGCTTTTACTATCAAGATATCTTATCTTCAACAAGAAAGCAAAAACTTACTAAATAAAAACTGAAACCCCCTTTTCCATTATGCAGGGACATGAAAACAAAATGATACAAAATTATTAAAAGCAATTGGGACACAGAATTAAGCTACCTAGACTAAAATGCACAATGGAAACCTACAGGAAATCGATACCATACCTAACACCTGGCTGAGAAAGGGAAAGTGTGCAAAGGTCTGGGAAAAGATGTCTCAAGTGGCAGGATAAGCAAGAATCAGAACCCTGAGGTGCAGAGCAGCAAAAAATGTTTAGAGAACTGGTAAAGGCTAAGGGGGGGTTACGTACTCTTAAAACTTGGGTTCTCCTTTATTTTCAGTTAAGTATATATATCCACACAACTCTTGGAATCCTTGAAGCTAGGTCATATCATATGGCTTAAGTCAGACAATAGATTGTCTTCTCTTTTAAAACAACTCTGCACAGGCCCAACTTGTCTTCTTTATTGCAGTACTAAGTGACAAAAGTTGACATTTGGGAATAAAGGAAAGGGCATGGTGTTACTAAATGGCCCTTCCTTTTGGAGTATTTCTTTTGAGACCTTACAGTGCCAAAGGTTTCCATTCACTCTGATCTTGGAAAATAATATCAAAGGTGAAAATAGGGGAATTAATTTGTTTTTCATATGTTGATGGCCTCTATTTTACAAGGGCTAGGCCTCCTCAAGTACTTCTGGCTTTTATACTAAACAAAGTGCCAAACAGCTTGAAATGCTACCTCATTCAGGGTGGATGAATGCAAAAATGCTCTAGTTTATAAATGTTATTTACTACAGCCATAAATTCAAATATATAAGCTATTAAGATAATTTCTTCCAAGACACCTACAAGTCAGGGACACTTCTGTATTAGTCATGATTCTCTACAGTCACAGAACTTATGGAATGTCTTTATATATTAAGGGAATTTGTTGTGATGACTTACAGTCTGTAGTCCAACTACCACAACAATGGTCAGCTGTGAATGGGAAGTCCAGTAATCTAGTAGTTGGTAGTTCATTTAGATGGTCTTCTATAGAAGTAGATTCCAACAGATATGTTGACAAGTAAATGCATGCAGGCAAATAAGAGTGAATCTTCCTTCTTCCAATGTTCTTATATAGTTCTCCAGCAAAAACTCTGGCCCATATTAAAGGTGTGTACCACCATCCTTGAATCTGGGACTTGTTTTGTCCCAACCTGACCTTGAACTCAGAGATCTTGCCTTAGTTTCCTAGAATTGAAGGCATGTGCTAACTTGCCTGGTCCGGAACTTTTCATAGCCACTATACCTCAAGATCTCCTTGCCAAAATCCAGGTCGGAAACTTCTTTCTTCCAGTCTCACAATTTGGATCACAAGTGAGCCCCTCAATTCTAGACTGTAGTTCATTCTAAATATAGTAAAGTTGACAACAAGGAATAGCCATTACTGCATCCATTGATTATGCGTGGTGGTATGCCCATGCCTGTCCAGTGTTAGTGTTGAAACACCTTAGTTATTAGAACATGTAAAGCTGATAGTTTAGGATTTACACTATGCTATTCACTGTCATTCAAACTAGGAGCTTAGGAGAACTCTTCTTTAAGAAACATTATAGAAGAAAATGAATAGAACATAGAAGCTATGTTAATATTAACTTGAACAAACATTTGAGAGAAAAAATGTTTCACAAATTGGACACATTTTATGAATGGAGGTATCATAGTTCTTAAAAATATTATTCACAGGAACAGTGTCTTGGTTAGGATTACTATGATAAAAAATAAATTGACAATAGGCAGTTTGAAGAAGAGTATATCACAGCGTATAGTTTCATACCATAGTGCATTATGTAAGGTAGTCAGGAGAGAAACTGAAGACAGGAACTTGGAGGTAGAAACTGAAGCAGGGAGGCCTTGGAGGAACACTGCTTACTGCAGGTCCGCATTGCATTCCACCTAGCCACTTATAGAAACTCTGCCTGGCAGATGAAATGGGGAGTGATAATGCTGATTCACCTCAGCCCAAGTGAGAGACAATTCAAGCTGAGGCCTGTGCTGGGGTTCCCAAGCTCCGGGGAATGGAAACCACATGGAGTCAAAAATGAAAGGGGCCTGTGGCGGAGCTAGGGCTAGGGACCTGGGGAACTCCTGCTTAGCTCATTGTCCATAGCTTAGATGCTATTGTCTGGGAGCAGAATGTTGCCTTCTGAGGGCGACTTAGACTGGTCAGCTCTTTAGATGAAGGCTCCTTCTATGCTACCCAAGGCGGTTCTTGATGAAAGAGGCAGTCTATGCTTATTCATACCATTCATTGATTATTCATCACAAAAAATAGGTGCATACTACCTCCTCAGGGTGGACCAGAGATTAAATATGTTTTTATGAAGGAATGTCTGTAAAGGGATGTTTATTATCTATACACTAAGGGCCTATAGATACCCTAGCATAGAGAACTTTATTCTGATATATGTGATCCCAGGTCACATTCTATGGTCACATGACCGGGGCCTGGTCAAAACAGGTGTTAATCCTACAGTCTTCTGGCATGAGCTTCCTGGGCTTCCAATCTGCTCAACCTTACCAAGTTTCCTGCCTTGGTCAGTAGTCCCACAGCTTACTGACTTGCTTCCATTGACTTGTCAGTATAATATTTCTTTCTTTTTTTCACTTTTATTGAAATAAGATTCTTCTCATACAATGCATCCTCACAACAGTTACCCCTCCTTCTGCTTCTCCCACTCCCCTCCCTCCTCCTTTCTTCCCCAAACTACTCCCACTCTGCCTTCCTACAGAATAGGTCAAGCCTCCAAGGGACAGCAACCAAACACAACAAAACAAAATATAAGACCAAAGCTCTCATGCTGAGGCTGGACAAGGCAGTCAATTGGAGAAAAAGAGTGACAAGAGTGACAAGAGTAGGCACACCTGTCCCTACTGTTAGGAGTCCCACCCCCACCCCAATAGCAAGGTAATACTCAAAACATATATACAGAGGAGGATCTGATATAAACCCATGCAGGCTCCATGGTTGTTCCTTCAGTCTCTTTCTGCCCATGTGAACTCTGATTAGTTGATGGTCCATGTTCTCCTGTTGCCCTCCATTATCTCTGAATCCTACAGTCTTTCCCTTTCATCTTCTGTGGAATTGCCAGAGCTCAGAGTGGAGAAACTCAATGGAGACCTACAATGTAGGCTCTCTCTGCATGTCTGTCCATGGTTCTTTGTTCCTGCTCCCTTCTGCTGCCTGGGGAAACCTCTACTACTACTAGACAAGGTACCCATCTATGAGGATGGCAGAATATGCATGGCTTTTTAAAAAATAAGTCATATTTGATTCTACTCTAGGTCTCCGGGCTGTGGACTCTCTGGTTCCTGGCCATCCAAACAGTATTAGGCATGAGACCTCTCATGGAGTGGGCCTCATGTTGAACTGGACATTGTTGGGCCATTACCAAAAGTTTGGCACCACCACCATTTCCCCTCTACATCTTGCAGGTAGGACATTTGATTGACTGTGGGGAGGTTGAAGTGGTTCCTACAAGGAGCCCTCAACCATGTATTCTAGTATTTTTTGTTCAGTAAGGTACTCTGCAAGATCTTGAAAGAAACCCAACCACAAAACTTTTGACCTACAATCTGATATTTCTTACACAATCCAAGACCACATGCAGGTTCTGTTCCCTGTGGGACAGGCTTCCCACATTAACAGTACTCTACAGACTTGCCTACAGGCGAATTTTAGGGATGAATTTTCTCAATCATTGTCCTCTCTTTTCAGATAACTCAGGCTTGACATAAAATTTGCCAGAGCAACTTTTATTCTATAAATAACTTGTTTTTTTCATTTTAGTAACTATTGTAAACAGCTACTAATTTTGGTTTTGAGCTTGGTAATCAAGGAAATATTAATTGCCTTCTGCAATAACACAATAAGAAAGAATAAATGGAAACTGATTAGGAAGTCTGAAAGCTTGAAAATATGCCATCATAACAGCTCTGTGTACAAAGAAATCTGATTGTTTCATTCTCTCATTTTTAGTACAACTTGAATATTACTATATATATATCAATCAAATACCAGAAGTGGTTGACAAGAGAAGCCACAAAATGAAACTAAGCCACACTTTTGGTTATGACAAAAATTGAAATATAAAAATAAATAAATATCCATAACAACAGTAAAAAAGGAGAGATTGATTTTCAAAGTCATATGCTTGGAGAAGACAGAATTTTTTTAGATTACCAAATATACATTTCAGACACATAAAGCCATACACAATGAAAAACTAGTAAATTCATAATCTAAAAGTATATAAAAGATTATAGTTTATAATGAACATTTAACTTAAATGTGAATGGAATCTCATCTATTGGGACATGCATCACTTTTTGTTACCAATAGTGACAAATTTTCTTCTCAGTGGATTTTATAATTTAGTGAATAATTTCAAATATAAAACCTTTGTGATAAATATTTTAAGTATATTCTGCCTTCATTAAACAATCATTTTATAATCATTCTGTTATTCCATTATTTATTTAGAATATGAGCTAATGAGTTAAAATAAATTTACAAGGCCAACTTCACATATAAAATTTTTAACTCTCAGCTGTATCCAGGGAATAAATCTTTGTATGTTTGCATGTTTGCTTGATTTTCTTATGTTCTGGCCTTACCTGGATTTATTTTCTCTTTTTATGTCTTATCTCTTATATAAGCAACTGTATTTTCTCTTACATCTTCATTATTTAATTTCAGCCCATAACATTATTTAGGTTATATTATATACAACATCTGATTTAAGATAAACAACTAAACAATGAATAAAATAAATATAATAAACAAATAAGTAAATAAACAGGTATATATAATAAAATACCTCTTATCATAAAGTAGGAAGGTGGTAGACGAAGGTGATATGAAGATGCAATTGTTCTCCTTTGTTCCCCATTAAGGATAGATAAGTGCACCATTAATATATTATTAAGTAGATGAGATGGTATTTCTTGGCATCAACTAGATGGAGCATCTAGCCTTGTGGATTGAAACACTATTAGATTCTTGAAATATTTGTTGGTAAATAATAATTGCTAGACGATCAAAACAACAACCATGTGTGTGTATGTGTGTGTGTTATATTACATATATGCATGATAGATAGGAAGGTAGATAGATAGATGACAGGTAGATAGATAGATAGATAGATAGATAGATAGATAGATAGATAGATAG
>JADRCD010140070.1:0-12507 GCA_019843815.1 Montemys delectorum | reverse complement strand
GGAAGAAAGAAAGAAAGAAAGAAAGAAAGAAAGAAAGGAAGGAAGAAAGAAAGAAAGGAAGGAAGGAAGAAAAAAAGAAAGAAAAGAAGAGAGGAAGGATATATTTTGTTGAAGTGCCTGCCTATACAAGGACTTCAGAAAGATAAAGATAATCTAAGTATAAGAGAATAAAGTAAAGTTTTGAAGGGCAAAATCTAAGCTATTATATCAAGTAGAAGGTTATTGCCCTTTTCCCCCTACTACTTCTGGATTGGTTTTCCTGAGTCAGTAGTCAGAAAAATGGCATGAAAAAAGTTGGCATATTTTCTATACCATAATTGTGAGATAAGGAGTTACAAACCTAGTAGTGTGCATAATCATGGGACTCTAGCATTGTATCACTCCTCCTCCTCCTCCTCCTCCTCCTCATCTTCTCTTCTCCTTCCTTCCTTCCTTCCTTCCTTCCTTCCTTCCTTCCTTCCTTCCTTCCTTCCTTCCTTCCTTCCTTCCTGTCTTGAGCCTTCCTGACTATAACAGTATACTGTCTCTTCTTCCAACTTCCCTTAGTCTGGGACATTACTTATTTTCTAGACTTCCCACTTGAATCTTAAAGTCTTCCTATGCTGTTCTCACAGTCCTTTTCCTAACCACTCACTTTACAAGGTCAAAAAACCTTGGCTTTTCTTTGTCTCACATCTAAAAGTATTATACAAACACATCCCAGAGTTGAGACTTTATCCTCTACTTGGGAGAAAAACAATATAATCCACAGTACTTCTCAATTTGGGGATAACAGGTTAAAAGTACTACCCTTTAAGTTGTTTAGATAAAATGATTTTGATGAGTTATGATGCACAGCACTCTAAATTTTACGATGAATAAGGCTTTCTTTTGAAATTTAACTTATAAATATTTATAGACATTACATCTCCTAGCATGATTATAAATGCATAGACTATACCTTCTCAGGAGTTTTCACAAACTTATCTGTATAGGTTCTTGAGGCTGTATGATTCCATAACTTGAGAATGATACTGACAAATCTGTTTCTAACTAAAAAAAGAAATAGATGTTACTGCATCTGGAGAACAATCTAAGGGATTGGGGACTTAGGGAAACTTATTTGGAAGCTATCTTTTGATACATTTTTATGTGTATGTGATTGGAAAGGGATTAGAGTGCCTTTGCTCATCTTAAGGATTCAGAAATAGCACAGTGGGGTCAAGGATGTGAGGAGGCAAATTTAAGTTCAATGTAGAGAGTGCCAAATTTGATAATATCCAGGCTCAAAATCAAATATATGTGACATTAAACTCCTCTGGGAGATTGTTCAGATGTGGTTAATACCTTCCATTATGTTCAAAGATATTGAATAAGCGCAAGCTATGTGAAAGAGTTGGGGCTATGGCCTAAACTAAGCAGAGGATGAGAACTTAGCTTGAATAAGTGGTTATACTGGTCTAATCCAGCTTCCTAAATGTTCTTTCTCTCTTAAATTTCAGTTTTGGTGTTAAATCCTAAACCAGATTTAACATAGTTTTTCAGCTTAATTAAACTCAGGAAGTGTTTGACAATTAAATATATAGAAAGAGAAAGAAGATTCTCTAGTGCATGTGAAACCCTACTATAGCCACATCAGCTTGGTCTCCAGTGAGGCAAGGACATGTTTTATTTTTGATTTTATTCCTTCAACCACACTCACAACTATATGGAGAGTCTTAATAAGAATGGTGATTTTTTTTTTTTAAACATAAAATATCTTCCTACCTTATGTAGCCTAGGGAAGAGAGTGTAATCTAACATTAGATAGAGAATAGGTTAATTATTTCTAACTCAATTACTAGAAGGTCTTGTATAGGTTTTGTTACTATTAATTTAGCTCCAAGAAGCAAATATGTAAATAGAATGCAAATCACAATAATCAGTAAGCTAAATTGTTTATAATAAATTTAGATATTTTACATTTCCTCTTGGCTCATCAGAAATAATTAGAAAATGTAAACGATCTCATTGGAATTAATGTGGGTTCCTCACTGCCGTTAGTGTTTTCAAGTATTACTCCACACTTGCACCAACTGAAATCACCAGGCATTCAAACGGAAAAGCAGGCACTTTTAAGATGTAATTATCCACTGTAGCATATTAACACTTTCAAGTGTCAGATTTGTAATTAAAGAGCAAGGAAACTACCTACAGCTCCCAAACCACCTGCCAATCTGGCCTTATTACTGAAGAACTTGAATAAATAAAGACTTCATTTTATTTAAAATTTGTGGTAAACACAGCTTATTGTGATTGATTAACTTCTAGCTAAGAATGATCAAGGAAAAAATGCACAGAATATGATATGAGTGTCTCAAATGAGAGTGAGGCCCTCACTGCAGGGACTCTGATATTTAACTGGTGAGAGACAAAGACTGAAACTCACCTCCCAACCACAGAGCTCACAACCTAAGTGAACTCTGTTAAGGACAAATATTTCATCTTAATTGGAAAGTGATAACTCAGCCACTATTTGCCTGTGAAAGAAATTAAATCTGATGGTAAATCTTCCCAGTGAAGGAATTCAAGTCTGAGACAGCTTTACTGATGAGTTCTAGAAGAAAAAATTAAATATTAAAAATTTTGTATAAACTTCTCAGAAATGCAGACAAGTAATGCTTGTTCTCCAATTGATATTGCAGACAGAATTATAAAACCAAGAATCAACAAAACATATCTGAAAATATATTTTCAAAATATTAAAAAACAGTATCTATAATATGTAAAATAAATGTCAAAACCAAATGTTGTTCATCAAATTTAAAGATGAGTAGTCTGATTTAATTTTTGAAAACTATTTTATATAATTTAACAAACACATCAAACAAGTAAACAAAAAATACTTTCTTAGTATAAGAGAATAGTGCATCTTTAAAATATTTAATGACCACTCATACTAAAAGCTATTCAATGAGAAGGAAAAGAAGAGAATACCCTCAAATGGATTACAAGTGTACAAATGAATTACAAAATGACAGCTAATATAATTTGTAATGGTGTGTGAATAAACGTATATGATCAAATGCTTCTTCCTATAGTAAAGTCAAAGTGGTCATATGTTGCCATGTTTACATCCCAGCTACAGGAATGAGTTGATACAATAAAAGAGGACAAATAAGTGAAAATGTGACTTGATAAAAGTCAAAATGAAAATTAAATTGCTCCTGTGTTTAAGTGTCATGGTAATGTATGCGAAAAATCCTAAATAACCTATCAGGTATCCATATGAGCTAATTAATGAAATTAATATGCATATAAAATACAAGGTTAATATAACCAAGTTATTTGGGCTTCTGTAAAATAGGTTTAAAAATGTAGTATAAACAAATTGTATTTTATAATAAAATCAATGGATATAAAATACTAAAATTTAATGAAGAATTCTCAAAATATAAGTATCAAAGTTCATACACAGTCAGGAAAAGGAAAAGAATGACTACACTGGCTCGTAATAACATGAAAATAATTAAGGAATAGCAAGTAATAAAATAATGTCATTTTTATTGTTAACTTGACACAGTGTAAAGCATTGGTTCCAAACCTTTTCATTGCTGCAACCCTTTAAAATAGTTTCCCGTGTTGTGGTGATCCACAATCATAAAATTATTTTTATTGTTATTCTGGTCTTAGGTGATTCCTCAAGTGACCTGTCACAGATTGAGAACCCTATGGTCTAGAGTAACCTCAGGATAGAGTACTACAACTAGTTACCCAAAGAGGTGGGCCTAGAGCTATGTGTCTAAGATATTGTCATGCCTATTGCTTCTTGTGGAAAGGTCCGGCCCTCCATGAGTGGCTCCATTCCTATGCAGGTGAGTCTGGATTACATAAGCAAACTAGCTGAACAGCCATAGGGCAAGTCATTCAGTGAGCAGTATTCCACTCTGGTTTATGTTCCAGCGCTTCGGTTTGAGTTTCAGCCCTGACTTCTTTTAATAATTAATTGTGAAACAGAAGTATCAGCCGAAAAGACCATCTCTCAACCATGTTGCTTTGGTGGGAGTGTTTTATTACAACAACAGAGAAGCAAACTGGAGCAAGTGTAATTTTAAAATTAAAGTGTAGGAGGGTTTAGAAGATAGATATGTTTACATTAGTTTCAGTTTCAAAGTGTTATATGAGGTTAAATGTAAAGAGTAATCACCAAAAGGAAAGAAAAGAAAGAATCAAAAGTACAGTAAAGAAAACAAAGAGGGGAGAAAGAAGTAAGGACCTATGATCTTAAATATTAGCAGAGAGAATGAAGGGTATAAATGTCTCGTTGTACACCTCTTTGTTTCAAATGCAGATAGAGATACCTATATAGGTAAAGCATGTGCAACCCAGTGTGAAGACCTGAGTTCACACCTCCAAAATTCACATAAAGTAACCAGGGTAGCAACTGTGTTTAACTTTGGTGCTTCTCTGATAAGCCTGAAAGTGAAGACTAGTGGATCAGGAAACTGGAAGTGCAGCAGGACTAAAGCACTTAGCATCAAACCACAGATGCTGTGTCAAAAAAAAAAAAAAAAAAAAGTTTAAGACAATGCTTGAGGTTTTCCTCTTATTTTCACATGCATATTGTGGAATGAGTGTTCTCACACTCATCTGCATTCACACCTGCACACAGACACACATACACACACACACACACAGTGCGATTTGTGCAAACATATATACATACTTACATATACACTCAGAAGTACATGCATAGTCACACACAAGAGATGCATGCAAATACAAACACACTAGTATGTGTACACATTTGCACTTTCTCCCACATAACACACATACACAAATGAAACATTTCATGAGACAAAGCAAAAGATACAAAACAAAACTAATGTAAAATTATTCACATTTGTTGGCTCAGATGTATTTGAAAGTAAGAACAGATATAAACACAAATTTACAACATAATTTTTCAAAGAAACAACTCAAGAGAGGAGAAAGAGCATGACTTATGTAGTACCAGAAAATATCATTTTGCATTGGAAATCCTTGTGTAGCTTTACCAAGAAAGAAATAACGAAAAAAGGGGAATACCAAAATTCTGATAGTCCTTGTTCATCAAGCGAAATGTAAAAATTCCATCGAGCATGGTCTAGTTAGTGACAACATTTAAGGAAATGATCAGTAATTTGCAATAATTAATAGGATAGTTTTACAAATCTAAACCTTTATTCAACTCAGTATTTATATGCCTCTTTTAACAATTGATAAATCAAGTGTTATAGAAAGGGAAATGATTGATAAATTTCAAAAATAACAGACATCAACTTAGTGTTTAGTCCAAATGATCAACATTACTTATTTTGGAGGTTAGGATAGATTCATCCTCCATAGACTCCTGGGTTTGAATGCTTAGTCCATGGAGAGTAGGACTATTAGGAGGTCTTGTCTTGTTAGATTACGTGTGGCCATGTTGGAGGAAGTGTTTCACTGTGGGGGCAGGCTTCCAGGTCTTCTATGCTGAAGCTCCACCCAATGTGTAAAACAGTATCATTCTTATTCCTGTGGATCAGATGTAGAATTCTCTAATCCTCTAGCACTAAGTCTGCCTCCAGGCTGCCATGCTTTCTATCATAATGACAATGGACTAAACCTCTGAAACTGTAAGCCACCTCCAATGAAATATTTTCCCTTATAAGAGTTGTCTTGGTCATGTTGTACCTTCACAGCAAGAAGACACAAATTAAGGTAGGACCTAGAATATTGCTATGATAGACCTGACCATGATTTTGTTTAGAAGAATGTGGATTTGGGGAATTTGGATTAGGAATCAGTGGAATGCTTTAATTGGGGCTTAATGGCCTGTAGTGGAAGGCAGTGGTACTAAGGGTGATTTGAACTGTGGAAGCCTGGATCAAGAGGTTTCAGAGGAGAACAATTTTAGAATATTGCCTAGAGACCATCCTTATGATATTTTGGTGAAGAATATGTCTACTTTTCCCCCTTGTCTGAAGAGTTTGCCTGAGGCATAATGTGAAGAAATTTAGAATAATTGTAGTAGCAAAGGAAGTCTCAAAACAGGCTACTATAAGCTCTGTCCAGTGGTTCATTCTCATGAAGAATGTTTTGTTCAAATGTAGTAAGCTGACAAATGAAAAATAAAAATGCATGGTTCAAAGAATAATAGGGCACCAAGAAATGGAATGGTCATACTATGTTCAAGGAAATAAATGTATTAAAGATATTAAATGGATTAAAGGGAGTCATAACCTTAGGGTAAGATTCTACCCAGCTAAGGAATAAATAGTTACATCATGTTAGGAGTTATTATGACCTTACTCATTTCATTTGGATCTAAGGAGATATGATTATGTGTGATGTTGACAAGGTGTGAATCTTAATAAGTATTCTCAGTTGTCAACTTGACTATATCCAGAATGAACTGCAATCCAGAGATGGAGAGCACACCTGTGATCTGAATCTTGAGGCAAAAAGACAATATGCCTTTGATCTAGATCTTGGGGCTGCAAGATACAGGCTTTTGATCCAGATCTTGAGGTAAGATGACAAATTCTTTTGGTCTGGATCTATACACAATTTTAACACAGATCTTGAGCCATAGTGGCTCTTCTTTTAAAGATCTATAATGAAAAGTAATTAAAGAAAAGCTTAGTTCCAAATGTAATGATACATGTCTTTAATCCCAGCACCCAGGAGACAGAGGCAAGCTAATTTCTGAGTTCAAGGACATCCTGGTCTACAAAGCAAGTTCCAGAGCAGATAAGTTTAGGTGAAGGAAACCATTGAAAATAGAATGCTGGTAAAGATATAATTGAATGTTGTGAGGCCATAGTCCAGCCTCAGGAAACAGCAGAATTTGGCAGCTTTTCTCACATGGTTCTAGCTTTACAATCAAAGATAGAATTTCCCTCAGTGACTAAGGAAGCTGTTGGCTAAGATTTTTCAAAACCTAGTTTAGATACAGGTTCTTAAATGCTTTAACCTCCCTCTACTACCCAACAGAGGTAATGGAAAAGGAAGGTTATTAGGATACAGTAGAAGTGTACCTATTTAGAAACAGTTCTTTGGATCAAATGCAAGAATCTGAAGCTACAGCTTGATACACCATCAGGACACCAGCGGTCCCATTCAGTCATGTCATGATCACAAACAAGAATCAGCAGCAGAAACAGCTAGGCCTCAACCAAATTATCATGAGTCTGCAGGAATGATCAGGAGCAGCAGGGAATCCAGGAGAAGTTATCTGATGGGTTTCTCAGAATGAAGTGAAGATCAGCAAAGATGAAGATATGAGACTAGTTATACATGCTGGCCACCACTGTCCACTGAGTCCTATTTATACTCCTTCCAAGCATCACATGTCTTTCCATGGGTCTTGCCTCACCAAAATACCACTCGAGTCTGTCATAGCAGAACTTCATGTGGGTCTGTCTTCACAAAACTCCAGGTAAGACTGTTTTAGCTGACGTCAGTCTACCAATTGGCAGAGTCTATAAAAACAGCAAGAGGCCTCCAGAACACCACCCCAAGATTTTTGGTCAATTTCTTTCTATGAAGTCATGACAAATGATGATCACTAAGTAATGGCAAGGCAATACCAACCAGCATCTTCTACCATCTCTTGGGTTATATTTATGTTCCTTCTTAACACCATGTGTTCTTCCATGTGTTTGCTTTAGCAAAATACACTTATGTGTTTGAATGCTTGGCCCTATAGCCAAGGAGTGGTGCTAAAAGGAGGTATTCCCTTGTTGGAGTAAGTGTGACCACATTGGAGAAATTGGTTCATGGTTGGGATAGGCTTTGAAGTCTCTATGTTCAAGCTGTACTCAGTATAGAATTCAGTCCCCTTCTGCTGTTTGCAGATCAAGATGTAGAATTCTAAGATTGTCCACCAACAAGTCTGCCTGCCCACTGTCATGATTTCTGTGATGACGATAATAGACTAAACTTCTGAAACTATAAGCAGGCCCTGTTAAATGTTTTCCTTTGTAAGAATTGTCTTGGTTAATGTGTCTCTTCATAGCAATAAAACCCAAACAAAACAATTATGAAGAAAACAACAACAACAAAAAACTTCCAAACACATGCAGAATAGTATTTAATTTAACAATATTTAGATACAATAAAATTAAACAATTTGAGTAACTATCATATAACCAGCATATTTCCAACCAGATGAAAATATAATAAAGATATTTTTATTATCTTTGAAATATTCACACAGCACTCAATCCATAATTCTTACCAGCATCTTATGGCCTTCCCTACCCATCCAACTTTGTGTAATTTTTTTTCTTTTTTTTTTCTTTTTGTAATTCCTCAAAGATGTATTTGTGCTGCTTAGTTCATACTGGATATGCCATATTATACTGAAAGTGGACAGTTTATCAGGGACTACACTCTCAGAAAAAAACTGTCTTTCTTTCTACAAAGCTAACGATAATCAATTGTGCCAAAGTATTTGTGGGATTATGGACAAAACTCTACTCTCTATGCTGGTATTTTGTTTGAATCAGGCTTCCTAGATTTTGTGTATGTTTTTGAAATCCCTATAAATACGTACAGGCAGGTCCCCTGCTGTTTCCAGAAGATAATGTTCCACAGTGGGCCTCCATCATCTCTGGCTATTAATTCCCACTTCTACGGTGATCCCCTGGGTGTTGGAAGAAAGAAGTGAATATATGTTGCCCATTTTATGTTTTAAATTAATTTATATATTTAAAAACTTGGAAATAAAAGTTAATACACACAAAGGTTAACCAGATCTAAAATTCTGTACATCTTCCTAAACTTCTGTTCAGTTAAAGTAAGCATTCTTAGCCTGTAAAGTGTCACAGAACTTCATGTTAGATTTTAAACTTTTACTCTCTAATATATTTGTATTCATTTTTCTATGACAAAAAAAAGCTCTAAAAGAAAACAACCATGAAACAAGAATATCATAAACTGCATTGCTGACTTTCTAAATTGATGAAGATATAAAGGTATTTAAAAATACTAAAATAGTGTAAATATAAATACAATATAAAGTACTAAATGAGGTTGTTTATGACAGCCCAAGCCTTCAGAAAGTTCTTGAAACACATTATAAGAAGAAAGATTGAATACACCATTATTTACGTAAATATATAAAAGTGTACATTTTATGGCAACTGCAGATACAGATATACAAACTAGTCTTGGAGAAGAAACATGTCAAAGATAGCATCCCAAGAAAACTTCAAAATTATTACTGGATAAGGTAAAGAAATACTAATAATCCATAAAACAGTACAGTATCTAACAGTTTTACAGAAAATACCTTTCTATAATAAATGTAAATGGGCTCATCTCACCACTAAAAAGATTCAGACTAATGAACTGGATTAAAAAACAAAAATATGCTATATGTTGTTTTCAAGATCACATGTATCCAGGAAGCTACTCAAAAACTTAATATCAAAGGAAAAAAACAGTCATAAATGGCCTTGTTCAGACAAAATAAACTTCAAACCAGAACTAATTAGAAGAAATAAAAAGGGACACAACATTTAAGAAAGGAAAAATATCATCAAAAGACATACAACTTGAAATTTTCATGAACCAAATATTGAAGCTACTAATTTCATAAAACAAGCAGTAGAAATATAAAAAAAAATACATAGATCTTGATGTAAAAATATTGGGTGATTTCAACATCCATGTTTCTATTTACATAGGTCTTTTAAACTAAAAACAAGGAAACTTCAGACCTAAAATATAGTATGGATGTACTAGACTGAAATGTATAGAATATTGCACTCAGTAGCTTGGCCATTCATGGTTTACTGTGTTAATCACTATTTATTGCAAATAGCAGCTTTCCACATGAGGGCTGAGAGGTACATTGACCTATAGGGCAGAATGGAAATTCATTATAGTCATATAGTCAGTGTGCCCATTTTATAGCACACTATAGAAGGTTCTCCTCTAAGGCCATTGAATTTTCTAGATATAGCTTCTTGGACAAGTAACAATGACAGCTATGGTCTGTATCTTGCAGATAAAATGGTTGGTTACTCCCATACCATAATGTTCATGCTACTCTTGATATATATATAGCCAAGCCAATCATTATTATTGTCTGAAAAGTTCATAACTGGGTATGACTGATGATTACTTTCTCCTCCCAAATTTTTCATGAAACCTTCCTGCGTTGTGAAATTCAATTAGTAGGAATGAATGAAGCTTTTTGATCTTTACCAGTTTGATTTCTTTATGTTCTGTGATTCAACCATGTGTCTTGTGATCAAGTTCTGGAAGGTAACTAAGAGTGAAGATGATAATTTGTAACATTTTGAAATCTATGGAACCTAATGGGCAAAATTCAAACAGGAATAACCCATTCCTGGAACTTGACTTTTTCATTTCTAGTAAAAGCATCAATGCCTTTTTATAGATTAGGTTGTTCTATTTAATTTATCTATGTGTTTATACTTAGAATTTTCTACAGGAATTATTTCTATATTTAATAGCCTGTTATAGGATAGGTTGTTATATTTAAATATTTTATCTATGAGTTTACATTTAGAAGTTTCTACAGGATTTCTATATTTATTTTTAAAAAGTCTTTGATGTTATTTATGTATGCAAATACTTCCTCCTTCACTTTACTGCCCTCTGCCCAGAACTTCAATTTAACCCTTTCTGATCCATTAGTCCCTTTTAACTGTTTCTATCAATGTTTTCTGTCTCTCCTCCTTTGGATGTCCCTACAGATGTGTCCTTAGTAATTTGTTCATTTCTGTGGAATTATAAATACAACATGAATATCTGAAGTTTCAAAGCTTACATCCCAAATGACCAAAGTCATGTGGTGGCAATTGTCTTTCTGGGTTTGAATTATCTTTTTCAGAATGGATGTTTTCAGTTATAAATATTTACCTGAAGATTTCTTGTTTCTTAGTAGATGAATAATATTCTATTGTATAACCTTCAAAGAAGACCTAATTCCAATACTCCTCAAACTATTCAACAAAATAGAAACTGAAAGCACTCTACTCAATTCGTTCTATGAAGCCACAATTACTCTTATACCTAAACCACACAAAGACCTAACAAAGAAAGAAAACTTCAGACCAATTTCCCTTATGAATATTGATGCAGAAATACTCAATAAAATTCTTGCAAACTGAATCAAAGAACACATCAAAACGATCATTCACCATGATCAAGTAGGTTTCATCCCAGAGATGCAGGGATGGTTCAATATACGGAAATCCATCAACGTAATTCACTATATAAACAAACTCAAAGAAAAAAACATATGATCATCTCATTAGATGCTAAGAAAGCATTTTACAAAATCCAACATCCCTCCATGATAAAAGTCTTGGAAAGATCAGGAATTCAAGGCCCACATTGAACATAGTAAAAGCAATATACAGCAAACCAGTTGCCAACATCAAACTAAATGGAGAAAAACTTGAAGCAATACCACTAAAATCAGGAACAAGACAAGGCTGCCCACTCTCTCCCTACCTATTCAATATTGTACTTGAAGTCTTAGCCAGAGCAATTAGGCAACAAAAGGAGATCAAAGGGATATGAATTGGAAAGTGTCTTAGTGAGGGTTTCTATTCCTGCACAAACATCATGACCATGAAGCAAGTTGGGGAGGAAAGGGTTTATTCGGCTTACTTCCACATGGCTGTTTATAACAAAGGAAGTCAGGACTAGAACTCAAGCAGGTCAGGAAGCAGGAGCTGATGCAGAGGCCATGGAGGGATGTTCCTTACTGGCTTGCTTCTCCTGGCTTGCTCAGCTCACTCTCTTATAGAACTCAAGACTTCCAGCCCAGGGATGGCACCACCTGCAAGGGGCCATACCCCCTTGATCACTAATTGAGAAAATGCCCCACAGCTGGATCTCATGGAGGCACTTCCCCAACTGAAGTTCACTTCTCTGTGATAACTCCAGCCTGTGTCAAGTTGACACTCAAAACTAGCCAGTACATAAAGGAAGAAATCAAATTACCACTATTTGCTGATGATATGATAGTATACTTAAATGACCCCAAAAATTCCATCAGAGAGCTCCTAAACCTGATAAACAACTTCAGCAAAGTAGCTGGATATAAAATTAACTCAAGCAAATCAGAGGCCTTCCTATAGACAAAGGATAAACAAGCTGAGAAAATTAGAGAAACAACACCCTTCACAATAGTTACAAATAATATAAAATACCTTGTTGTAACTCTAACTAAGCAAGTAAAAGATCTGTTTGACAAGAACTTCAAGTCTCTGAAGAAGAAAATTGAAATTGATCTCAGAAGATGGAAAGATCTCCCAGGCTCATGAATTGGCAGGATTAATATAGCAAAAATGGCCATCTTACTGAAGGCAATCTACAGATTCAATGCAATCCCCATCAAAATTCCAACTCAATTCTTCATGGACTTAGAAAGTGCAATTGGCAAATTCTTCTGGAACAACAAAAGACCTAGGATAGCCAAAACTATGCTCAACAATAAAGGAACCTCTGGTGGAATCACAATCCCAGACCTTAAGCTGT
>JADRCD010140068.1:0-30203 GCA_019843815.1 Montemys delectorum | reverse complement strand
CACACACACACACACACACACACACACACACACACACACACCCTACTTGGTCAAAATTAGTTTCTCTTTAACTGCAAAGAACACTAGATAACACCATCTTGAATAAACAGGGGATCTATGGAAAGGAGAAAGTAAAAGGATGGAAAGCAAGTAGACAACCGAGTACATTTAACCCACAGATTAGTGACGTAGACTACCCACATGTACATATCTATACACATAAACAGACCGTGAAAAGCTCTGTTTGATATTTTTCCCTGAAAATCAAGATGATCAACTTTCCTGATGCTCCTGTGCTAACATTAAAACCCCTTAGACATTCATTTTCTTACTTGTAAAGTGTAAGAGCAGAGCCCTGAAACAGAATGCCTGGACTCCAGACTAATTCTGCTACCGACCCTATGGATAATATTGAACAAGCGATTTTCTCTTCCTGGGCTTTTAGTTGGTGGAGCGTCCTCATGGAAAGCCTCCTCATGCTAATGACATGTCTCTCATCTACTTAAAACCCTTCAGTGGCTCAGGTTGAAAGTCCTTGGTACTTGGTCCTTGCCCATGTCTCTGACTTCATCCTTATCACGGTTCTCTTTGTTCATGTCTTCCTGGCCACCACTGTTTCCTTAACCTTGACAAGATCTCCATTGGCCTTTGCATCTGAAGGTAGAGCGGCCTGAAATACTCCACGAAGGGTCTCAATGACTGGCTCAGTCTCTATCATTCATGTCTCAGTTCAAACTCTATCTCTTAACATCATTATTGATATGACCTTCTGCATCTGTCTGCACTCCCGCGAACTCTGCTTAAGGGCAGTGGAGCTCCTATCATAATCATTGAACGATAATTTGTTTTCTTGTTGTCTGCTTTCTATTGAGACTATAAATTCTTTGAGAACAGTAACCCCTTCCCTTATCCCTCCATGTTTTCTGCCAAGAAATAATGATGGATTATATATAATGATTGAAAGCCTTTGCCTTCTCCCCTCCCAACTTGAACCCCGGTTAGCCCCATCTCACAGGGATGTTATGAAGATGCAAGGAGACCATGTCTGATAAGACACAATTAGAATCAGCAGGCACTGTGTAAATGTTAAGGCTATTATAAAATCAATGTGATTTGGAGACATTTGTAAACTGTTAAAACTTAGCTCCTTGAATATTGTTCATAAAACAAAGCTTGGAATAATAGAAATTAGATCCAGGGCAAATGAGCCATTCTGAAATAAAGTGTTTTCTAAAGAGGCAGCATTCTGGAAAGCTGTGTGAATGGGGCAATTTTATCCTCAATCAGCTCTGCTCAAAGTCATGCAGGCAATATTTGAAGAAGTTGTATTTGTAAGTCACTTCTACAAGGCAGACATTTATTTTGCTAGTGATTCTGTGGACTGCAGACTATCTCAGTGAGGTCATCCATCTCTGTAAAGAGGACTTCATCTGGAATCTCTGTGATGTTCCTAAGGAAGAGGCATCTATCTAAAAACCTTCAATGGCTCAGCTGTACTCCCAGTGGAACACTGGGCTACATATAGATGTTGGTCTGCTTCAGTGTTCTGCTGTGCCATTCTTGGATGGAGCCAGCTAACATTTGTTCTTCATGCTATAATAGTTACAGATTTCCCAAGGAACAATGTGAAGTAGTCACTGCGCATGACTTGAACATTTATGTCACTGTGATGGCTAATCTTGTTTGTCAACTTAACACACCTGTGGAACCTCAATTGAAGAATTGCCTCCATTAGATTGTCCTGTGGCTTGTCTCTGTGGCAATTTCTTGATTGGTTATCAATGTTTCGAGGGACCAACCCATTGTGGGCAGCACATCCCTGAGCAGGGGGTGAGACTGGGCTGTATAAAAAGCCAGAGGAGAGCAAAGCACTACTCAGCATTCCCCCATGTTTTCTGCATTTCTTTTGAAGTCCTTGCTCAGGTTCTTGCCCTGGCTTCCCTTGATGGACTGTAACCTATAAGATAAAATAAACTCTTTACTTCCGAAGCTGCTTTTGGTCATGATATTCATTGGAAAGAGACAACCAGAACAATCACCCTTAGTTTAAAGAAGTTTTATCCGGAATGCTGGGCATCTAGTCATTTTTCTGCCTCCCTCCACGTCAGTGAGCACTCACTGGATTCTAAAGTTGCCTGCTATTCAGGCATTTGAGACTCCTTAGGACAGCCTATCCTACCTCCTAAGCATGTCCCGATCATGCTCCCAGACTGAACTGTGTGCTATTTCAGAAGAGTTGTTCCTTTTTACTTTGCCATACCATCCTAAGATCGTTAGAGGGGCACTTCTAACCACCCACTCTACAGACATATTCTATCTCATTCTTCAGTCTTAGAATTCTCTCACTTGAAAGCCATCTCTGTACCTCACAAGAAGTTCTTTGGTGCATTCTCTCTATGGAATCACAACAAATAGAGCTCAGCTACACAATGTAAGGCAAACTAATACATATGTGTCATTAGAGAAGAATCTTGAGTCCTTTCACGTGCTTGCTTTAGCAAAACATCCTTTCACCTGTGTCTGCTTCAGGAAAACATTCCTTCATGGTTTTGCCCCAGCAAAATATCATCCAACACAACTGACTTCCCAAAGAAACTGTAAGTTTCTGTTTCCGCTATGACTTCTCAATCATTCTCAAGGTTGCTAATACCAGTACTGTGACTAAAACAGTAGCTGCTCTGCTTGTCAAGTTTAAATATTTCTAACTCCTTTAAAGATTATGTACTTGGAGTGGAGGGGGTGGGTATTAGAATCAAGAAGTGAATGTTTAATACAACCAGATGTGAAACTGACTTCTAGTATCTAGTAGTTGTTGCTCTTGGGGCAAAAAGTATCCAAGTGTCATCTCAAGTGGTATGGGACAGTGACCTTTGCAAAGGAGATTGCTTCTCCATCATACTAATGCTTACCCCTCATCCTCCCTAGGGGTGACCAGCACACTGAGTCTCAGCTACTGATCCCAAGCTGGCATCATATACAATACATATACAATTCATTCAATGCATTCACATACAATGCCATTCTCCAGAAAGGAGAAGAGTGTTGACATCTCCTCCAGCTTTAGAAAACTTGTGTGGCTCTTCTAAAGACAGCTACCAGTTTCCCAGGCTTCTAAACCTAAAGTCTTTGAAGTCAATCTCACCCCTGTTGTTTAAAGCAACAGTGTAGAGGCTATGGCAAACGAAAATGGTACCTCTTGGTATAGTTAAGGAGTTACAGCAGAGTAAAGAAGAGGACCTAGCTGAGGGCAAGACTGGAGACTTCCATTCATCAGAAGGGACAGAACAGGCACATAGGCACATGAGTGAGATTGTAGGAAAGATGGGCTTGGAAAGGAGGGGTGGGCTCGGAGCCTACCTACAGACGAACTCTGCCGAGGGGTTTCATAGAGGAGAAGGATGGGATTTGACTTGTATTTTAAGATGATCACTCTGGCAGTGGTTTAAAACCCTGATTAATAGCTTTCACTCAACTGCAGCAATTTCCATGTCAATTACAAGTTTGTTGTTCCAACCAAGTACTTCACAAATTCCAAATTTCTCAATATTTTTGTTTAAACTGACTGATTCTTTTCCTCTTATTATTTTTCATTCAATGTATTTTGATCATATCCTTTCCCCTATTTGACTCCTCCCAGATTACACTCTTGTATGTGTGTACAAGGCTGGGGTGGGATGTGGAATAAACCAAGCTCAGATCACCAAGCTCTTGAGACAAGTGCCTTTACCACTGAGTCATCTCATTGGTCCTCTCCAAGTTATTTTAAGAAAAACCACATATGGCAAGGACCAATAGGAAGTCAGTACTATTTACCTTTACAAAGAAAGCAAACATTAACAAAACAGTGTAACATTCAGCTCATGTTCTACTCAAAAGTCTTGAGCTGGCATGCTAGTACATACTTGTAATCACAGAACTCGAGAGGCAAAGGCACAAGGGTCAAGAGTTCTAGGCCAGCCTGGGCTACATGAGATGTGAGTTTTGATTTATGTGAAAAGCAGACAAAAGTGAAAATCAGAAACTTGGCAAGTATTCAGGGGGTATTAAAATGTATCAGCACCTACCTGAGACTTTCCTCATGACCCAGTTAGGTAAATTATTTGAACAAAGATCTGAGAAAGCAGTAACACCATCATCACCTGTTCTAACACGATGACCCTAAATAGCCTAGAAGCATCTTACACTTTGGGAAGCAGCAAAGTGCGGCAGTGAGCTTTGTGGAGGAAGACCTACTGATGAAGCCCACACTATCTGGGATGGTGAGTACAAACCCCGCCATAATGCTGTAATAGCGTTTCTAGTGACATATTAATACTGTAATAGAGTTCCTTTCCTGTGTGGTGGCCATGACTCACCTTGAGCCATCCTATTCTACCCCCCTGGTTCTCTGCTTCAGCCACCGATGGGGAAACACTGAATTTAACTAATAGGTTATTGAAAAACCTACTAGGATGGCTATGAGCCTCATTGAACTGAGTACACGGTCCCCAATGAAGGAGTTAGAGAAAGGACCTATGGAGCTGAAGGGTTTGGAGCCCCTTGGAATGAACAACAATATGAACTAACTAGTACCCTCAGAGCTCCCAGGGACTCAACCACCAACCAAGGACTATACATGGTGGGACTGATTGTTCTGGCAGCATGTGTATAGTAGAGGATTGCAAATTCGATCATCAGTGGGAGGAGAGGCCCTCGACCCTGTGAAGGTTCTGTGCTCCAGTGTAGGGGAATGCCAGGGCCAATAAGTGGGAGAGGGTGGATTAGCAGGCATGGGGAGGGGGGAGGCAACAGGGGTTTGTTCTTGTTGTGTTTGTTTGTGTGTTTGTTTGTTTGTTTGTTGGAGGGGAAACTGGGAAAGGAGAAATTTACATGTAAATAAAGAAAATATCTAATAAAAACAAAAACAAAAACAAAAACCTACTAGGAATAACTGAGGTAAGGGGAAACCGCAGTGGAGGTAGCAAAACTATTCCACCAGCAAGAAATGGAGGTCGCCAGCAGATTTGAGAAACAATGGAAGTAAAAGGTAAAGTGGACACATGCAGTCATCACAACTCACTTCAAAGAGATACATGATTAGATGGAGCGGCACTCACACACCCAATTGAGATCTTTTAGTACGAATGAAGCTCCCCAGCATTGGGTCAACTTCAGAATGCCTTGAACAGGAACACGCTTTGTTAGTTTGAATGAGACTGGCTCCTGAAGATGCATACATTTGAATACTTGGTCCCAAGTTGGTGGAAATGTTTGTGGCACTTGGAAGGTATGGCCTTGTTGGAGGATTCCTGTCTCTAGAAGCAGGCTTTGGGGTTTCAAAAAACTCCTGTCGTTTCCAGTTAATTCTCTTTTTCTCTGCCTGCTGCCTATAAATCATGAGAGCTCAGTTGCTCTTCCCACCGTGCCTTTCTCTGTCATCATGGGTTCTAAGCCACTGAAACCATAAGCTCAATGAGAGCCTTGCTTTTTATGAGTTACCTTGGCCATAGTGCTTTGTCAGCAACAGGTAAGCGACTAAGACCATGAATCGGCAGTACACCAAGAATCCCTGCATTGGAGCATATTGCTTCTCTTCACCGGGAAGCAAGGGCCTCACCTTTGCCTTCTGCTCTCAAGACACCTTCTGCCCTGGCCATTCCTGGGTTCCCAAGTCTACCTGACAATTGTCCTCTTGGGTTCTGACTTCTTTGTAATCCTCTGGTAGCCAAAGAAATGTGACAGTGACTGAACTGAAAGCAGAGTAGTATTGCACTCCGAATATTTTAGCAAGATGCATGACAGGGATCGCCTGAGCAGAGAGGAAATATGAAAATGTTACAGACTTCTAAGACAAGGGGTGGGGGAAATCCATTTTCTTCAAGAGTTCTGGAAAGGCCACCTCTATTTTCACAAGTGTGGCCATAAAGTAAACAAGCATCCTCTTTAATTTACCTCGGCTACCCCATCAAGATGTCCAGGTGTTAGGAAAGGGGTGTACAGCGATGCATTTGCCAGACAAAAAGCTTTCCCAGTTATTAATGACTGGTGGCGCCCCAGTGTAATCAAAGGGCACAGCTGCCGTGATATACGGCAGTGACAGAGCCAGGGATCTTTCCTCCTCAGTGCTGTGAGCCTAACGGCCAGCAGTGAGAACCCCCAGCACCGTATATCTACAAGATAAATAGCACCAGATATGAATATACGTATTGCTTACTGTCTTGAGAGGTATTGTTAGACCCTCCCCACACAATCATTCTAAGAGTGACGCCGGTGCATTTTTCACCATTTCCGTACAATCCTTGTGCTTTGTAAATGGCAATAGTTTTCTCGTAGAGATTTAAAGCCTCCAAGCTGGACCAGTTACAACGGTCTGATTTGAAAACCCGGGCCAATGCTGCTGACAGCAGAACAGGTTTCTGGAGATTCATAACCCCTTTTACAGTGACAGGCGGCATCAAAGGGAGGAATCACCTCAAGAATATACCAGAAATCATTTTTATTTTTGCTCCTCCATCATGCCAAGATGATCTAGAGGGAAAACTCGGAGTCACTCATGATATGAATTTGACACGAAGGAATCCATAAGAAAAATTCACTGATGTTTTTATTTCTAGCTATTAGGCCATTCTTTCCCCTTCTCTACTGCTCTGAACTTGTGACCAGAAAGCGCCATATTTTGCTTTGTGAGGGGTTCAAGAAATGTATTTAATTGGGAGTTGTGGCCTGGATTAAATGATATACATGAAATGAGGTTAGGTTTCTGGGCTTACTCGGGCGTGAATTCTGATAAGAAATTCTATAATTACAGATCCGATTTCCATTAAAAAATAAAGTGAGCAAAACAACTGAATGGTCTTTTCCCAGATCAATAGCAAAGACACGTCCATGTACACAGAGAGGAAGTCGGCAGCTCCATGACCTTTTCATGAACTTTCTGGGAGACAGAAAGATCATTCAAAGGGCAGAGGTCAGCATTCATGCTGGTCACAAACAAAAATCAGATTTAGTGTCAGAATGAAGGATTTGGGGGTCTCACCTACAAGTGCAAATTGAATTGTATTATTGTGCATTTTTTACATTATCAATGGCAAAGGAAACAACAGACATATATTACCATGTGTATACCATGCTAATTTTATCAATTCATAAGTGTCATTTGGCCACCTCCAGGAAGCATCACAAGCTAAAAACTGGGCTTTAAATCCAGAAAACTACAGTCCAGGTGAAGATCTTTAGCCACGTAAAGGATCTCGCCATGATAACGGTACCCTGCTCCTCTACTAGAGATTTTTCCCTGCCAGAAAGACCCACTAACTACCAGTGAGTTAAGGGCAGAGCTTCAGTTAGTAATAAATCATGGTGGTCCTGAAGGAGAGCCTGAGTGTTGACCTTCTGAGGATACAGGCTTAGCTTACAGGGATCACATAGAATGTGGCTCTGCTCCAGAGACATTTAGACTGAAGAGACAACAGTGGGAACCGTGAAGACTGGCTCACTGCACCACAGAGCCCCATCCCAGGGACTCTTACATAGATCTGCATGATGTCGAAATCCAAAAACGAAGAGTTTATGCAAAAGAGGTCACACAGGGATGCCAACTGGCGATTTCTGTGGTAAGTGTTCTTAGCCAAAGGGAGCCCAAGCAGATGGATGCTATATATCTGTTACAGTTGATTAGGAAGTGACAAGGGACCCTTGAGAGTTTTGAGGAACAGGTAAGTATCAAAGTTCAGAGATCCTAGTTTCCTAGGCTGGCACATATCTGAAATCCCAACACTCTGTAGTCTGAAGCAAGAGGATCACAAGTTTGAGATCCACCTCGCCTGTGGAGTGAGAACCACACCTTCCCCTCAAAAAAGCAGCAACAAAACTCCACTATTATAAACATTCAAAAATCTTAGTTTACTAAGAAAAAGCCATTTCAGAGAATCTGATGCAATGACTAGAGTTACAGGTAGGTTTGGATCCCTTTTTAGAGAGTGCCTCATAGCTCAAATGCTAGAGAGTTCCGAACTCTTTCATGAAAATAAATCCACACTTGACATATACTGAAACCTGGACACCAATCTTCTTGTGCGTTAATGTGCTCTAATGATGCACAGTGATTCCTGTCTGTCCCTGCTCTCATTTCCTCCGTGTGACATTTGTCAAAAATCACTTGACAGAAGTGAGTTTTGGTGTGTACTACGGCCATTCTTACAGGCAGTTGTTTGTTTAACTTCAGTTCTCACTATCATCTTACACTACCGTAAAAGTCAAGTTTTTGATAAAAATGAGCTTACCTGTGAGGGCTAGTGAGAAGAGAGATGGGGCTGAGGAATGGACAGCTCCTAAGCCTGGAAGCCTTGATGTTCCTGCATCCCTTTCTCCTTTGGTTTTTAGGGGAAAAAAATAAGTTAAAAGGTTTGGTAATAGGAGCAGCGCAAGTATGGCCCTGGCCAGAATGGAAGCAGGTCCCATCCAATCACAAGTGACCTGAGTCTGGGACTGTAGGGAGGAATCTCCTGCGGGTACTGGTTTTAATCCTGTGCCAGCTGAACCAGGAAGATGGAAGGTAACTGGGATGGAGACCTTGCTGAGGCACTAGATACGTGTGGAGTGTCTTCTCAGTCCCAGGGGAAAAATGCTGTTTGTCAAACACTCTCTACCTGGGTTAGAATACAAACTGTACCATGAGTAAGACATGGGCATGTTACTGGGCATGTTATGTCGTTTCACTGGACTTCCGTTTACTCATCTGTGGAATGGGAGTAGTGACAGTGGCTCAGTAGATGGGGTAGAGAGTAGACATGTGCTCTGGACTCAATCTTTTAAGCGAACTGCTCCTCCTTCATCCCCTACCCTCTGGAGTGCTCATTTTTGCATCTTGCAGATGAGGAAATGAGGATCCAGAGGGATGACTGATCTGTGACCCTGTCTCATGCCTGGTCAGGAGCAGTAAAAGGACTCAGCCTAGGATGACCTGCACAGAGCCAGGCATCAGCCTCAATGTCTGACCCCAGAGCCTGTGTTCAGGATTGATCTTAATGGTGCTGTGCAAGTGCCTCTTCTCTGAGACCTGCGGCACTTATATAAAATAAGATTCGAAACTATTTAATAGGAGGAAATTTTGCCCTTTTCCAGAGAAGCTCAAATGTTGTTTGCACAATTACCTAGAGAGAGAACAAGTTTGGAGTACTTCTTATGGTCCGCAGCCTAAGTGTTCTTTCGACACTTATCCAGCCTCCCATTGAGCTGCCAAAATGAATTCTGTGGCTTCTCTGTGAAGTATGGTATAGTAGATAAAAGTGTGGACCCTCCTCCAAGAGGGCTCGAGTTTAAATTATCAAGGATTGATCTTGTGTCCTTGCAAATTTTCTGTGGGGTGGGGTCCCTGCCACCTTGGCTCTCACCTGGAAAACAGGGGTAACTGTAAGAGTGTGGCCCATCTCCTCTAGACTATGGTGGGGATAAAGCAAAGCATGTACCCTAGGCATGAAGACTACCGAGCAATGCTAACTGTTGTTTTCTTTCCTTCTCCAGTCAAGCACATGACCTCTGTGTAATCAAACTAGCCACTCCATGTCAGCCATTTGCCTTGTACTTTTCAGAACTATGATCCATCAAGAGGGCCAGGGTGCACGAACAAGAGAGTGAAGCACTGAGCTAAGAGGCCAGTAGAGTTATTTTAAGTCTCCCGAAGTGGTTGAGGCTCAGCACTGCAATCAGATAATGCTTCAAAGAATCTCAGTAATGCTAGAGACAGGAGTCTGCAAAGCATTCTGGTCAAAGGAGGAAACGATCAGGAAGGACCCAGGAAAGTGAGTCCTAGTGACATCAAATTTTACCAAGGAAAGGTTTGTGCTTGCAAAAAAAAAATCATAATATTATTCAATTCAGAAAGAAATGTCAAATTCAACTAGATACATTTTATATTAAACCTTTTATTTAAAGTCTCTCGTTAAAGGAAATGCATTACATAATATAATATGTGTTACCATAATGGGAAATTAACCTGAAGAAATAAATATTATATCACTTTTTTTTCTTTATACTAGAAGACAAGAAGGTTTTTTAAAATCTATTTTTCTGGCCATCCACTCTCATCAATTTTTATCTAAGAGCACCAGAAGTCGCTCTCTGCCTCTTGGCCTTTTAATGAATTCGGCTTGGCTTTAAGCATGAAAGCAGAAAGCAGTGCTCGGTGAAGGCATTTTGCTATCAGTAGACAGAAATATCACACACTGAGCCCTGCCCTACTAGCGCAAGGCTGAAACAATCCCTCGAGATGCCATCTGTCCTTCAAGGTCAAGTCCCTGCACAGGTGCATTCCAGGAAGGGGACCGGGATCACCTGAGGGACCCCGGGTGGCGTTCATATTTGAGATGTGACCTAAGATGAGAAGAAAGGAGAGAAAGAGCAACATGATACTTAACAGGTTCTGATCCATGGTACACGTGACCGCACATTTGGCTTCCTGCAACTTATAAATCCATTCTGTTCTAACCCGGCCTCTCGCATCGCAGACATTCTTCCTAAACAGCTGCAAAGGATAAGCCCCGCGGGTTGCCTAGCTGTGTGGAGCGGTCCACAGAGGCAGGGGCAGCTCTCCATTTTTTCTTTATAAAAGATCTATAGATTTCACTGCCCATAGTTTTTATTAACCACATGAGCGAGTCCTTAAAGTGAGCTTGTTCTATGGAAATTTTAATGCCAACCAGACCATATACTTCAAAATTTTAACTATAGAGATAGATTATCATAATTTACCAGTGTCCATATTTAGCATTAAAAAGGAAGGCTAGGCTGTCATTGCCAACAAGAACGAGCCTAAAGAGCATTATGTTAAACTAACCAAGGCAAACACAGAAAGACTAACTTAACACCTGATCTCAGTTATATGTGGGATGTATAAAAAAATCCCTCAAATTCAGAGCAATAAGATAATGGTTATGAAGGGCTAAGAACTTGGAGGCTAAGAGCAGGGGAATTGTTGGCCAAAGAGTACAGACCTTCAGCTGTGAAGCAAATAGTACTAGAGACCTGGTAATTTAGCCATGCATGCTGACTATAATTTGATAGACACACGAAATTTGCTGAGTGAATATTTTCAACACACACGCGTGCACACACACATACGGTTATAGGTATGTTAATTAGTCTGATAGTAGCGATTGCTTCACGATCCATATATCAAAATATCACATTTTACACTTTAGCTATACACAAATTTTGTTCATGAATCAAAGACCAAAAAATGAGAATGATAATAATTATTCACCAATTCACCATTATATTTTATTCTTGTGCAGAGATTTTTTCTGGGACATTATGGTTAATTTAATTTTATTTTTTTACATTTAGTTTGTGTGTTTATGTGTGTGTGGATGTGTGTGTGTGTGTGTGTGTACATGTGTGTGTACATGTGTGTGCGTGTACATGTGTGCTGGGCAAAAGGCTATCATAGACAGCTTTTAGGAGTCTTTTCTTTCCTTCTAACGTGTAGGTTTTGGTGACTGAACTCAGATCCTCAGATTTGGCAGTAAGTACCATTACACATTGGCAATCTCACATGGTCCCCATTCGGCCTTCAAAGGTGATCCTTAACCAAGAGCTTTGAGAAAAAGATGTGACGCTAGAACTTATTTCTTACAGTGTGTAGAGACAGCCAAGACATAGTGATGTCTACCTGTGAATGATATGTCTAGTCTTGAAGACAATTATTTTCATAGCATTTAGGTAAAATAAATTTCAAAAAAGTCAACAGTGGTCTTCCTTTCCAATCAGTTAAATGATCATAGAATTATAATCCCTTAATACGGGCAGAATCTATGATGCTAACACAGCTAGCTGGCAAGACCCAGACACATACTCCTCCTTCTGCATAGAAGTTTTGGAGCTTCAGAATAGCCACTATAGGGATATATTTACACCTTGGACTTCGGCAAACACTTCCACTTCCAACCCTCAGGGCATGTAGTTAAATATTTACCAGCTCTAAACCCTAAAGCTGATAAGAGTTATCTCTGGACCCAACAATAAACAGTACACAGTGGGATAATAGCATCTACTTTAATGTATCTACCACACTTATATGCCATAAGTAGGCAGGAACAAATGATGCAGTACAGAGAGGAAGAAATGCAAATGAATGCACTGCTAGGGTTTTTCTTTTTAATTAGTTTACTGAGAATGTTTTACAGTATATTTTATCATATTCTCCCTCCTCTTCCAGCTCCTCCCAGGTCCATCCCCCCTCCCTCCCCATTCAACTCTGTGTGGGTTGTTTTTTATTTTTAAATTAAACCCATCAAGTCCAATTTGTGCTGCACATACATTCTTAGATGTGTGGCTTTGCAGTAGAACATGATTGATTTACTGGGGGCTACACTCTTGAAAACTATTTCTGTCCCAGCAGCCATCTTCTGCTATTAGCTCTCAGCTACAGTTAAGACGCCACTCCCACCTCCCCTCTCCATGTTAGGATTTGGTCTGTACCAACCTCGCATGACCTATGGCTCTTACGCATACTATCACAGCCTCTGCATGTTCACTGTACTGCCCTGCTACGCCCCGAAGACACTGTTTTCCTATAGTCAGTCAGTCACTATCTCTCTTTCTGCCCCTCTTCCACAATGGCTCCTGAGCTTTGGAGGATGGGATACCAGATAAGCATCCCGTTTAAGGCTGAGTATCTGCAGTCTCTTTTTGTTGCAGCTTTACTAGAAGTGAGTCTCTGTTAATTACTACCGAGTACAAATAGAAGTAACTCTGATGGGCCTTAAGAGATGCATTTATCTATAATGAAAAGGCAAGAGTCAGTTTAATACTATATCCACTTAACACAATAGTAGTGATTGGCCTGTAATCTGTGTAGCCACGTAGTCTTGGCCCAACAATGATGCTGGGTATGGGTTCCATCCTCTAGAGTGGTTGGTTACTCCTACGTTGTACCACTCTTGCAACATTGGGCATGTCGTGTCAGGTCAGTTTTTATTTTGGCTTGTTGGATTCACAGCTGGGCAGTGATGATTACTTTTCCCCTTAGGAAGCATGCATAGCACCTTCCAGCAGGGAGATATGAAGCTTGCAGGTCAGTACCAGTTCGATACCTTCATGTTCTATGAATCATGCATATGTGGTCTTTAGCCATACAGACTTACTGTAAGCTTTTAGAAGGTAACTGTAGTGGCTATTCCTGGTTGTCAACTTGACTACATCTGAAATGAATTACAATCCAGAATTAGAAGGCTCACCTGTGGCCCTAATCCAGAGGCTGAGAGATACAAGTTTCTGACCTGAATCTTGGCTTAGAGACCTTGAGGAATAGTGGCTACGAATCCCATAGGATTAACATAGAAAGCTCTATGAGTTCAAGGTCATCTGGGGTTAAAGGTGTGGTGGCACACACCTTTAACCTGGGCCACACTTTTTGCTGGAGACGTATATAAGGACATTGAAAGAAGGAAAGCTCTCTGCTTCGCCTGCTTGCCTTGTGGGACTGAGCGATTGCTGGATCCTTGGACTTCCATTCACAGCTGCTGCCGCGACTGTTGTTGGGAGTTGATTGTTGGGAGTTGGACTACAAACTGTAAGTCATCAATAAATCCCTTTACTACATAGAGACTAAGTTCTGTGACTCTAGAGAACCCCTAACTAAGACAGTAACCAATAGCACTGGCGATAGCCTGCAATGCTGGAGGATCTATGGGATCTCATTGGCCAACAACTCCAAAAGAGGTAATTCATTCCTGGCACTGGGCTTTTTATTTGTTGAGCTGAGATGTAGAGTCGGGCATTGTTATCCTGTTATAGAGTAACTCCATTCTAACTTTTTGTATGTATATGAATATATAGGTGTGTGTACACACACACACACACACACACACACACACACACACACATAGTACTTTAGTGCTATTTATCTCTCCCCAGATTCTTTCCTCTACCTTGTGCCCCCATCCCCCACCCCAGTTTAACCCTTGCTGTTCCACCATTGCCCTTTAAGCCACCATATCATTGCACTCTGTCTCCCTTTCCTTCAACCCTAACCCCACACACAGTCATTCTAAATAAGGAAACCCAGACCCAGAAAGAGCAACCTTGAGTGTTTTCTCATTTGAGGATTTTTAGCCTTGAGTCTCTAGATATCTGTGTTTCATTTGGAAAACTCAGAGGTCAGGTAGAGTGCAGCTAGTTTTAATACATTATCCTTTTGCTAACTATTAAAATTACTAGCAAATCAGATTAGTTAAACCTCACATGACCACAGTGGGTAGCTGGAACCTTCCAGAAGTGTTGAAAAGGCAGAAAGACAGAATAAGGATTCTTCTGGAAAACAGTCCTTCAGCAAAGGTATATTTGCTATACATGTCTGTTAATTTTTCCTTATAAAGAAAAACATATACATATACACATACACACACACACACACACACACACACACACACACACACATGCATATACATTATAGGAAAAAATCCAAAATAAAAGCACGTATTTTTTTTGCCCACGTATTTTACAGTGACAGACCTTTCCCCAAGAGACAGGTTAGCAAATAAAGCAGGTTTACCTTCAGCTGCATCATTAGTTCTAATCCCTCCATGTTTTGTCACTCCAACTTCCAGCACTACATATTCTTCCTACAGAACTTGGTAGTAAGGCTGCAGAGGGAGGTTGACTTTTATTGATTCTGAAAGAACAATGTAACGAGATACTGACAATAATGAACAGGTACAAAGTTGCTTCATTCTGGAAACAATTGCAGTCATATAACCCTTGGTTACATGAGCTTTTGTTTTTTCTCTCTACATTGAGTAACATGGCAACTGTCCCCCATCCAGCCGGGCAGCTTCCACTTGCACAGAAAATGGTTCAACTGCGGCAGCTTAGCTCAGTAACCTCATGGAAATGCCTTGGTTTGTCTCTCACATAAAACCAATATCGGTCATTTTATTTTAGTAACAATTTCCAAGAGAATCAAGGTATGGAGCAGGTCTCTCTGAGGAAAAAGTTATTTTCACACTCGATTTGATCCAGAAAGAGTTTTTTTCTGAAAGGCATATGAACTTCATGAATTGTTGTGAGGCATCCACAGAGCCTGTAGTTGCTGTTAAGGAACTGATCAATCTAGCAATTGTACGCATTTTCACAGTCCTAACCTGGGTTACTTTTGTGTTGTTCTAGAGAAATACAATAAGACTTTGGTATAGAAATTCTCCATAGTAGGACCGAGGAGATGGCTCTCTCAGTAAAGGCCTTGCTGAGCAAGCATGTAGTCCTGAGTTCAGATCTCCAGCATCCATGCAAAAAGCTAGCTATAGGGTGCACATGTATAGTCCCAGTCCTGGGGTATGGTGACTGGGGTAAGGCTGACCCCAAGGGGAGCTCTCTGGCTGAAGAGGCAAGTTTGAGTGAGAGACCCTGTCTCAAGAGAGTAACAGAAATAAGTGATTGAAGAAGACATCCCACCATCAATCTCTGGCCTCCATATTTGCTACACATAATAACTTAAGAAGGAAAATAGTTTCTCTGAAGTAAACAATTGAATGCAATATATGCTCTTAGTATACACCACTTTGAGTCATGAACCCAAGGACTATCCAAATAGTCTACCAATACCTACCAAATAGTCTCTAGATAGACAATATTAGAGTATATTCCCCACTTAAATGTCAAAAATATTTCTTCATTTTGTTTTCCCCTCTAAGGAAAGAAAAATCAAAGATTAATGTTACTTCTTAAGTGACCATTTTTGTTCCCCAGATGGGAGACTCCTAGTAGCTGAAGTTGACTGGGTTAGTGACCCCATTGGCTCTCCAGGGTCCTCCTGTGGCTAACAAGCTAATGTTGTCACACATGCATCTCAGGGTTAGAGATTTCCCTATCTACTTTGCAAAAACAAAGTAGAAGCAGGAGGGGACAAAGAAATTTCTGGACTTCAAGATAGGGCAAAAACCATTTCTTTTGCATTCCATTTTTAAAAAGTGCCAAGATTGCCACAACCACCCTCAAACTGGAGAATACCAGCCTGTGTCAAGTCATTAACCTTTGAGGGCCTGCTCAAGGCAATGCACTGTGACTTCATTAATGAACACTTTAATGTGCTCTATAAAAGCTAGCAAACACAGATACTTGCTATGATTCATCAAATTTAATATTCCATCAAACCTTTCAGTTTAAAGACCAATGCATTTAAAAAAAAAAAAAAACCAACCAAACAAAAACCAAACTCTCAAAATGGAAGTCCTCTTCCACGCCAATGAAACTTCAGTGCACCCAAAAACATCCATGAAATTTTAACATTAGGACACGTATTTGAATAAACAACAATAAAAGAAATAAGTTCTGCACAGCATGAATTATAACCCCAGAGAATTTTATTGACTCAGCAGACAAGTACGAGATGTAGATCTTTAAAAGAGACTTCTAAGATACACGTGGTCTACTGTGATGTTTGGAGGCAAAAGATTCTACTGTAAGAAGTTGGATTTCTTGCTTCCAGCAAAAGCAAATTCCTCTGTCAGAATCTAATTTAAAACTTACAGCCATTTTGCAGTTTTTACTCAATGAGTTTCATACTTTTAAATCTTTACTCAAGTGCCTGGCTTTCTCTGTAAGATTTCTTCTTGTGTAATTAAAGTCCATACATTGCCCTGGTGACATCTTGGAAATCTGCCTCATTCTCATTCTCTTCCAAAACCCATCTGCAAAGATTCTTGGACTGAATCAGAAGGTGTGGTTTTGTTTTAAAGGGATCTTTCACGTCTTTTCTTCCTTTTAAGGACGTCTGTCCTGTGTTCTGGATCAGGAGACTCTGACCTTTCTTGATTTTCTGTTCAAGATTTAGGTCATGGCTTGACAATACCAAAAATTAGTACAGTTCCGGGGAACTACAATCAGACCCCGTGAGCACACACTATGAACAAAGAAAGGGTGCTATAAATTATGTTACCAGGCCAATCCTCCATGTCACCAAAGAATGATCTGAGGGGATTATTATCTCTGTCTCTTCAAATCATCCTGTAGATATTGTAAGTGCTTTGCAAACTTTATTCTTTTTTATCTGGCTGTCAGATGGGTTATCTCTCATTTTAGGAAAAATGAGTCAAACACAGTGAAGTTAACTAATGACCGGAGCCTCCGATTAAACCAAAGCAGGAGGCGGCAGACACCAGGATTTTCCTATGGTTCACAACGACATGACTTAGCTCCAGGAATAGAGATTGGCAGGTTTTAGAAATTTTACCCAAGCCAGTTAATTTCTCACAAACACTTTGTTCGCTGTGCAAAGTTCTCAATCATACTCCAAAATAGATAAAGCATTTGTATTTTCTAATTTCTTATTTTTAATGCAGAACATTAAATCTAAGATGTTTTAACTGACTTGGGAAATGAAAGGCTACTATGCTCCCACTCTGAAATGTGAATAATTCACTCACATCAGCTGAGATTTGTACAGCAAATTGGCTCATGAATCATAGGGTAGCCATACAAAGTGTTCACATGACAAAAACAGATCAATTTTAAAATTTCAGCTATCTGTCAATCTCTCTTAGAAACAAGGGGCTACATTTTATATTTTTAGTGAGAAAATTAGACTGGTGCAGGGAAAGATCCTGGTCACGCTCAAAATCATAGATTTTATGCTTAGCCAGGACTTCGGGTGAGTATATTGCACGGCATTCGTCTTAAAGATAAAGGTACCAGGTTCCCGGAGGTTACACGAGTTAGCATCCACGTCAGAACTGTGGCTAATGCACTCAAATTCACCCCAAGCAACGCAGCTCTGTGTGGGCCTCACTCAGAGACCCAGTTACTCTGACCTTCCCCATTCCAGCCAGAAGTGTCTTTTTCTTGGGTCTTCTGCTCCCGTGTGACAATCCTGTTTATCTCATCCATCCCATGAGCACTCAGAGACAGATGTGTATCTATAGAGATAGTGCATTTTTGTGAAGGCTGGAGCTTGTTCAAGGGTATTTTTGATAGGAACCAAGAAAACCCTGAAAAGCTAAAATGGGGCCCTTATACCTGTATGGGAAGCCAGAGCCAGAAGCAGCAGCCACTGGGTGGCTCTGTGGAGCATGATGAAGTCAGATGAAAGCCCTGAGTTTGTGTGATTGGTCTGGAGACAAGAGGCTACCCTCAGCCTGCCACTTGGATGAGCCCTCCACCCCCAATCACTCTACTTTCGTACAGCTCTTGCTTTCAATCACTATCCTCACCTACAGGCCTCTCTTTCATGGGTGCAGCTAAGACTCGACTTTTCTAGCTAGAGACAAAAGCACGGAAGCACCCTCTCAAAGCCAAGAATATGCAGGTCGAGGGGCATGCGAGCCTGTAGGAGATGCTGGTTTAGGGACTCGTTTGTCCTCACATGTGGTTGCCAGAGCACCCAAAGGGGACTTCAGCATACTGTCTAGGAGCTAGAAGCACCAAGAGCTCAACTGTCCATGTTCCACCATGACTGCATGCAGTACCATGCTGACTGTTGCAGAGTCAACCTGGAGCAAAATGCGGGAAGTCACTACAGCCTTGTCACACCGCCTTCCTAGTTAAATCTGTCTGTGTAGGGAAAAAAAATCACCTAAAACACAGCACCAGATGTAGAGGAATGCTTTGTGATAAGCTCAGTCCCCCACAACCATATGCCTCTTCAACCTCCGTATTCTGGAATGTTCCTTGACTAGCGTTCTTCAAACTCTATCTCTCTCTCTTTTTACTCATTTTTTGTTCTTACTAAATCTGCCTTCCATTCCCGCCCTCCTGGTTCTCTCCTTTGGTTCCCTTTGAGGAGACCAGGAAGCATTCTCTCGCCTCCAAAGCCACCCTAAAATGAACTGTCCCCTCCTGTGGCTGGCAGAGACCCCGCCCCCACATCTTCCACCCCAGTACCTTAAATTGCCTTTTGCTCCATTAGACTTTGAGCCTGTTCTTCTAGGCTGCAGCACCAGAGTTCTAGCTGCTAGGTCTGAGGTGAACTCTACTTCAACTTAATTGATTTGTAATTTATTTGTAATTTTGCACATTTTATTGACTCAACTATATTTTTTTTTCTGAAAAGCATCTATAAGTTTCATCTGGTTGCTGTGGGAGCCCATGATATAAAAATATAAAAGAACATCTGCTGGATGCCTGGTAAGTATATGATGATTGAGTACTTGGATAAATGAAGGAGCCAACTAAATTCCCCACCAGAAAGTAAAGAAAGGAGGTTGGTAAGAGTCATGAGAATCATTGACTCATTGCAATGAAATAATATAGAAAACGAGACGCACCCAGAGCAGTTTCCCCATGAAAGCTTACTCAGAGTGGAGCCTTTATGTCCATACTGTCTTCTGTTATAGTGATCAAAGCAGCTTGAGGCCCTACCCGAGCACAGCCATATCACTCTGTTATGTCAGTAACATGTAAGGGAAAGTCTGCTGGGACCTGCTGGGATATAATCCTTCTCTGAAAACTCCAGATCTACTTTAAATAGATTTCCTAACTACCCAGCTTTGACGGTGGAAAGACTAGAAGTATGACGGCCAACTGTGTCCAAGATGTGGTAAGTTTAACAGTGGAAAGCAAATGTGCCAAAGATGACAGAGTGTAAATGGTGGAAGGCCTGGATCCTCAACAATGAGATTAAATCACTAACTCATTCATGGGGACACATAGCCCAAGCATCTTAAGAGATAACTAAGTATCTCTACCATGCAGCCATAATTATGGCTACATTACATCAACAACACATACTCACATATAACAACATGTACTTTTACAGCAACATATACTCGCAACACCTTCACCTGTACAGAAATCAGGAAATGATATCACTCCACTTTCAATTATCACTTAATACTTCCCTTTGTCAGGCTAGAACTGAATATACATATATGTATATATTTATATATGTGTATATGTGTATACATTCATTTATATCAGTATGTGTATTAGCCGGGAAATTATTTCATGACCCTATAATCACCACAAGCAGCCAAAACTTACGTGTGTCCCACTCTCCAGAGTCCTAACGTAATTTCAGACCTAAAAGCCAAGGTCCATTCTGAGATGGGCAGGTTGCTTAGATTTATTTTCCTGGCATCCTCCATGTCTTCAGTCTTTCTTAGCATTGGCATATCTTCCTATTAGACCACAGGTTCTTTTAAAGTCAGGAACTGTATCCCATGGATTCTTGTATTATCCACTTAGTTGGTAATCTTAAGCCTCATCCTTGCAGAGAAAGCACAGATGTGAAAAGAATGATAAGTGCCATTTAACAGCTGCATGTAGGGTAATGCCAAGTCAAGGTCACTGGGGTCCAAGCCATAAAAGAAGGCTCCAAAGATCTGCTTCAAACTATTCCTTGGGGTGAATGTGACTTAGACAGGCACAGGAATAGACATCCATGCCAGGCAGGATGCATGGTATGAGAAATTGCAGACAGAAGGACTGATTAAGGACAGCAAAGAATCAACTTCAAAAAACTAAATGGAGAAGGTGCCTGATGTCAGAGGGAAGAAGGTCTTTACTGCCAAGTTGGTAGCCTACACTTAAACTTACAGGAATAAGGAGCCATTGGGGGTTGGAGGAAAAGTTGTAAGTATTTACTTAACAAATACTATTTTCTACCTTCCTTGCTGTGAAGACTGAGTGACTCTTGGAGAGTAAGCTGGAGATGGAGGTACATGCAGTATTTCCTAGCATGTGAGGCTCAGTGTTCAGTCCCCAACACCACGGACTGCTAACAATGTCCATATTACTTACGCAAGAGGCTTCACTGTCAGGAGACAATTCGGAAATAGAATTTCTAGAGCTTCTTCTCTCTTCTTGGTGACCTTGTTTAACAAGTTCTAATAATCATATTTGGATATTAGATATCTTTACATTATTTTTCCAAGAGAGAAAATTAAAATAACACTCCCACTTTTATCCTTCCCATTTGATCTAGTCCAGGGCAGATGCTTGTAATAATCTCACATCCTTTTTTTGCAGCCTACCACCACATAGTTCCACATATGACGACCTTTGTCCTGCTTTGTTGCTTTCCTTCCTTGGGTCAGGCCCTCACCCAGACTCCTCTCGTCTTACATAGACACTTCCTCATCATAAATATGTATCATATGAGATATATGTGTATATATGATGTATGAACAAATACTTGATATATATTTGTACAATGTCTATTGTTTTATAGTTAACAAAATTGAATAATTTTGAAATTTGAATGAATAGAATTTTGTTTTAAATTTCATTCTCAATTTTTATCATAATTTTTCTTTTAGAATTAGCCCATATGAGCAAAATACATAATATTTCCCCCACCTGCTATATGGTACTCCATAGAAAATAACCATTCCATATGCATCTGTTCTTCCAGTAGAAGGCATAGATGACTGATGTCAATTACTCATTTTCACAAAATAATGCTAAGAAAGATACTTTTTGCTTCCTGGTTCCTTTAAATTTTCCTCTGGAACTTGTGTTCAGAAATGGAATCGTAGAAGTATGCAGAGAATATGATTCATTTTTCCCAAAGGATTTTGGAAAATTGGAGGGGACATCATTAATAATATTTCAGAGTCTTGATTTCCCTGCCACCCTGGAGTAGGAGGGTCTCTTTGTCACCTTCATCTTACAGCATGTTCGCCCTCCATTTCATTAAGACTGTCATATTGTTTCTGAATTATTATCATTCCCTCTTCCTGTACTGATGACATAACCCAGGCTTCTAAACCATTGTCGTCATGATGAGGCTAAAGTCTATATTGTTCTCATACTTGTGGCTTTGAGCTCTGGGCAGATGCCAGCTCATCACCTGTCATTTTCTGATCCCCTTGCAGGAGTTCTTTGTATATTCTAATATCGATCTAGATCCGGGGTCAGATGGATTCTTTCTTTGTTAAGAGTAAGTTTTAAGCATTTCATATATCTTCTCACAGCCTGTCATCTCTAAGTCAAGGGTGGTAGAACACTTAGAGTTTACAGACACTGGGCCCATTATTTTCTTTTTAAGCAAATAGAAGAATTTAGAGAGTAGATGATCAATTCTCCTTTAAAATAATAAAAGGACAGGCTCCAGCTGATTCTACATTGTTGCATACTGTCTCTAATACAATGATAAGGTAACTTGGATCAAGCCACTATTTTCCTTTATGTTGATGGTTCTTAAACTTGAGTGTGTGTCTGTGACATATGAAGCAGAGCCTAGAATCAGTATCCTTCATAAGGTCTTCAGGGATGCTGATGCCCCAGTCCAGGAGCCATTGACACCGAATTGGGGTTGGATATAAGACAGTAGAGTCTACAAACAAACCAACAAAACACCTGCACAATAAAAACAATACCAAACAGACTACAGTGAACCTTGGAGATCACCTAGTCAACCTCCTCACTTGAGCATCTACGTTCCCACTCGCACTTGAATCACAGTGCCAGTGCCTTCAGGTCTTCTGCTCATTTCCAGGTTGAGGCTCACAGTATAACACTAGACAAGAGGAGAAAAGACCCCTCTCATTGAGCCACTTCAGCTCCCAGCAGCCTCTAATCTGGAACAACCTTCCGTTTCATCCTCTGTAGGATGAGTCCTTGACCTGTTTCACAGTTGACTTTTTGACCAAGGCTTGAGATGACAGAAAGATGAAATGTTTTGATCCCAGGACGCCATCCTCAGCACACTGGAATTCAGAGAGCACCAAGCTTATTTCATGTACTCTCAACATTCTTAGAGTAAAGAAGTTAAGCACAACCCTCCCCCTCGCCCCCGACTTTGTCATGGATGGAAGACTCTGCAAGAAGCTCCAACAAACTCTCCAGTGTCCAGAGCAAACAAAACCTGACTCCATAGTGTCCCCTGTTTCAAATTCACACGATGCGAAACACACCGGCTGAATTGATGTCACTGCAATTTGCCTGGCAGCCAGCATTTAAATCACCAAGATTGCTGCTCCGTCCGTGTTTTAGGGTGTCGTTTTCAACCCTGTAGCCAAGAGCTTGGAAGGAACAAGCTGGAAAGAAGGGTTATTAGCTGGCCTGGTATGCAGGGACTTTCCTGGCGAGCAACTAATTAGTATTCTACAAAGTATCTGTATATTGCTCAAATAGACATTGTTTGTGTCTTCCGTCAGTGACAGGGGGAGATTGTTCCATAGAACACCTTAGCTTTTAATATGCACGGTTTGTTAGGAGGAAGGCTCAATTCATATTTCCCTTGGTTTGATGGTAAGTGAACAGCAGTGGCAATATTAATCTGTAGTAACCTGTCAGTGAACTCTACAGCTAATATGATGTAGTTATGATTTTGCCATCAATCAGGACTGAACAGGCTCTGGGCAATCCTTACAGCACAGCCTCAAAAAATCTAATTGTGCAAAAGCTTCATTGGTTTCCAACATTTCTTTTTTATCTGTCACGGGCTTTAGGCCTGGTACACAACCTTTTATTATTGGCCTTATTGCATTAGCTTGTCGGACAAAGACGACAAGGCTAGGGCAGAGGGTTCCCCTGCATTCCATCATTTGTTTGCATACAGGATTTTATTTGACAGTCCCGTATTGTTTTAGATGTAGATAAAAATTATTAGGACATATGGCATCATATGAACTTTTGAACTGCCAATTGCCTGTGTGTCCTAAAGGACTGGAGGCATTTACAAATTCAGCTCTACCTACACACACACACACACACACACACACACACACAGAGAGAGAGAGAGAGAGAGAGAGAGAGAGAGAGAGAGAGAGAGAGAGAGAGAGAGGAGTGAGAGGAGAGAGAGAGAGAGAGGAGGGAGAGAGGCTGCCTGAACTAGCAAATAAGGTACCCCTGGGGAATTGTATTTTCCAGTCAATGCAATCTTCGTGTTCTCCTTGACCAATTTTTATGCAGGGGAGGAGTAAAGTCATTGGGAGATGAATATTTGCAGTTGAAATGTTTTTTTTTAGTCAAAATGAAGGGTAGATATTTGTGACAGGATTATGGAAAAATAGTCCACCTTCCTTAGGAAGCGGCACACTCTGGGTGAGGTGGATAGGGCCACATGGCTTCCGTTCATGTCATGTGCAGATCTTGCCTCTCATGAGCATCTGAGAGATAGTCAGATTCAGTTCCAGTAACAGCATGTGCGTAAAACGCAAATCCACATCAAAGTAGCCCCAGTCTCCTGAATCTACGGGGTGGAACAGTAAGACTTCAAACATACAAGAGCATTTAGGAAGATGAACTATTAACTTTATCTACTTAGGCATTTTAATCTTTTGCATCTTAAATGCAATTGGGCTTTTGGACCTGCGAAACTGCCAATCAGCATGTGGGGTAAATGTTTCTATTTTAAAATGTGCATATTCAGAAATAACAGCTGGCCATAAAGCACATATTTATGTTTGTGACTTAATGTATCATGAACTTTATATTTTATTTCATTTAGCTTCACAAGGAGACCACACTCTTTTTTTTTTCCAAGCATTACATGACTTGTAAGCAGATTTGTGGGGAAAAAAAATTCCACATCTGGCCATAAATCAGATATGTGGACAATGCCTGAGATTTTCAAATTTGAAATGCCTTTTAATAAAAAAATTTTAAGGATTATATTCATCTCTTACATTGTTCTAACTCATTTAAAAATTCAACTGAAATTTCCCATTCATTAATCAGGAGAAATCTGCATAGAATTACAGCTACTGTCTTTTGAAGCACTGTGCCCCTGCTTCAAAGGAAACATATTGTGAATAAGGACCCATCAGCAGCACAGCTGAGTATTAACTCTTCACGTACCAGCATGTGCATTGTCCCCCAGCCTAATAAAAATAGCTGCACAAAATGAGGAAATGGCCCTGGCATCCTGCAATAAGCGTGCAGGAATGCACTGGAGAATGACTGTGGAGGCCCCAGGAGGAAGGTGACAAAAACAGGATGTTGAATCTGTTGCCCCAGTGGCTGTGGCTTTGAGAGGTCTCTTGCTACCTTGTCATCATCTGAGAGAATTGTTTGAAACGAAATTAAAAAAAAAAAAAAGGTTGTCTCCACAACAAGCATCTTTTCGTATACTTACGTTTCAACCACCTTGGTGAAGCCCATCTGCAAGCTACTTGACTTCATCCGGCCTCTTGAAAACTGATGGCTGCCAAAGTGAGCCTTCCTGACAGGACGCCTGGCAGCATCAGCTCAGGTCTGCGCAGCATGGGTACATGTTGGAGTTTGTCTGAACAAGCTTAGTTCCAAAGTCTTAGTGCTTAAGCGAGCATCAGATCTGTTCTGCTATTATTTAGAAGCAAGCCGTGACAGAGGACTTGCATTTGTGAGCAGGTTCAAAGGCGGAAGATGGGCAAAGATCCTCAAACTAGATAATTGCTGAACGGAAAATCTATTTAGGCACTGCCCTAGATGCACACAAATACACCTAGATAATTGTTAGGAATTAAAAATAAAAACAAGCCAGGTGGTTGTGGTATACAATTTTAATTCCAGCACTAGGGAGGCAGAGGCAGGCAGATCTATGTGAGTTCAAGGCCAGCCCAGTCTACAGAGAGAGTTCCATGACAGCCAGGGCTACATGGGCAAACCATGTCTTGAAAAACATAAGCAGACAACAAACAAATATGACACAACTACAAGTGTGTGTGATAGCTCACACTAGTAATTCTAATAATTAAGAGACAAAAGTAGAACAGTCAGGGGTTCAAGGTCAGACCACTCAGGGCTACTTAGTGAGTTTGAGGCCAACCTGGACTACCTCTTGAGACCCTTACTTTTAAAAGGAACGACAGAGACATGGGTAGTATTCATGGAATGTATATGTCAAATGAGAGGAGCAGTGAATGATTTCTCTCGAAGTAAAAATTGTCAGGCAACAGTAAATCAAAAGTGTTAATTCAACAAAACGTTCTTCCTATGTGAGCTGGGCAAGTGATAAACAATTTCATTTTATTGACTTTTTTCTATTACTATAAGTTGAAAATGGGCGTCTTTGAAAAGAAACAACACACCAGAGGCAACTGTGTGATGTGATACACACCCGTACCTCTAGTTACTTCGAAGGCTGAGGCAGGAAGATGGCTGAGGCCAATCTTGGCAACATTGTCACAAAAGCAAAAGCAAAACATCATGAAGCAAAAGTTTATAGAGGAGAACTGAGGGTTGAGGGCTCAGAAAAAGAGCATTTGCCTAGCTTGTGCAAAGCCCAGGGTTTGATTCAAGAAATATTCCCACCCAAGCAGGGGACTGGAAGGCCTGGGAACAGAGGCATTCCTTCTGTTCAAAGACTATCTGATCGTAATAATAGGCAAAGATCAATGCAAAGTTATTGGAGAGGAAGCTTATAAAGCCTCAAGCTAATTAGCTGTTCATTTGAAACATAGATAAGAAATATTAACAGGTTTCAACATTCATCTGTACATATGTACGTATTTCAGAAGAGCTTACTAATAAAATGTTTATTCAAGGATAGTTTATGCATATAATTTTGGTGAATTTTTGGCACCCCGGAGAATATTTTCTAGGTCCCAGAGAATTTAATTAAATTTATGCAGTTTGTAATTTTAAGTTATGCTAACATTTGTAAACTATAAAGAACAATAATGATTCCAATATTGCTGAGCTGAGGACAGACAGAACTAAGCGGTACTGTACAAACAATAATGGGAAATGTGTTGGAGATCAGCAGCCAGCCAGAGCAAAACACTGTAGCTGCAGCTGGTAGGCACACAGTAAAACTGATACGAATACAGAGATTAATTACAAAATGATTAAAATGTCAAATAATGTTTGAATTACAAAGATGGATTACTTAGGCTCCCCTGTTTTGTTTTGTTTTGTTTTCATAACCAAAAATGAGTAGAACTGAGAAAAGTCTTTAAACACATTCACTTGTATCCCTCTTCAGATAACTTTGTTCTACCTATACAAAATGTGGGCCAAGCAGATGCTATGGGCCAAACAACATTGGCTACAGCATATGAAACTGATATTTAGTAAGGCAAAGTTGGTTGAGCCTTAACAATTTTATAGGGTTCATCTATTATAGTATATATCATAATGTAGGCAATTTAGGATAGTTCACAAACTCCAGTGGATATGCACAGATTCCCTCTCAGTTCAAATACCTCCATGGCACTGAGCCCTTGAGTAATTTCTGTTTTAATCTCTCTGAGCTTCTCACAGGGTTTGTCCCCACAAGATGGAAGGGTAGTTCCCCTTAACAATGTCAAAGCCATAGTTCAAAACTCAGAAAGTAAGGAGCCTATGGTTCTCATGAGCCTTTTTTTAAATTCTATTTACTTAAAATATGTTTTTTTTTAAATTAGGTATTTTCTTTATTTACATGTAAATTTCTCCTTTCCCAGTTTCCCCTCCAAAAAACAAACAAACAAACAAACAAACAAAACCAACAAGAACAAACCCCTGTTGCCTCCCCCCTCCCCATGCCTGCCAACCCACCCTCTCCCACTTATTGGCCCTGGCATTTCCCTACACTGGAGCACAGAACCTTCACAAGGCTGAGGTCCTCTCCTCCTACTGATGATCAAATTTGCAATCCTCTACTATACACATACTGCCAAAACATTCAGTCCCACCATGTTTAGTCCTTGGTTGGTGGTTGAGTCCCTGGGAGCTCTGAGGGTACTAGTTAGTTCGTATTGTTGTTCGTCCTAAGGGGCTGCAAGCCCTTCAGCTCCATAGGTTCTTTCTCTAACTCCTTGATTGGTGATCGTGTACTCAATTCAATGGATGGTTGTGAGCCTCTACATCTGTATTAGTCAGGTATTGTCAGAGCCTCTCAGGAGATAGCTATATTTAGGTTGGCGTGTCCTTCCTTCAGTCTCTGCTCCATAGTTAATCTCTGCAACTCCTTCCATGGGTATTTGGTTCCCCCTTTTAAGAAGAAATGAAATGTCCACCTTTTGATCTTCCTTCTTCTTGAGTTTCTTGTGGTTAGTTCTACCAGAGGACCCAGCTATACCACTCCTGGGCATATACCCAAAAGATGCTCCAACATGTAATAAGGACACATGCTCCACCATGTTCATAGCAGCCTTATTTATAATAACCAGAAACTGGAAACAACCCAGATACCCCTCAACAGAGGAATGGATACAGAAACTGTGGTACATCTACACAATTGAGTACTACTCAGCTATTAAAAACAATGAATTCATGAAATTCTTAGGGAAATGGATGATCTGGAGAATATCATCCTGAGTGAGGTAACCCAATCACAAAAGAACACACATGGTATGCACTCTCTGATAAGTGGTTATTAGCCCAGAAGTTTAGAATACAGGAAGAACAACCCACAAATCTCATGAACCTTTTAAAAGTCACCATTGGTCTTAAGCATTCTGGATTTCTGGTCAACCTCCAGGAAAGCCACACTTATGACTAGCTAGCTGTCCATGTACAGAAGAACATCCTGCCAGAACATCGACTTTGAATTAACATGCTTATTCTTTGAAAGATCTCCTAAATCTTGTTTCTACACACTCCCCACCCTGTTTGACCAGGAACAGAAGAGTTTTAAATACCCAGAAGACCCAGAGAATAATTATGTGAAATCTAATAGTTGATAAATTAGGAGGTAAAGTTGGCGAGGAGTTTATGCCAAACACTTATACTTTATAAAAAAGCTGATAACCCCTGAATGCCTGATAGTATTGTTGCTCTTGGCCTGACTGGGTTAATATCCATTGTGGCCTATGAGCTCATTCTTCATTCAATCAGAGAAGTGGGTTCTTGGTAACCCTTGGAGGGTACCAGTGGGCTAGTCCTGACTGAATCCTGCTCTCAAACATCTGCTTCTCTGTTCTCAAATAAGCATCTGGTACAGTGCATTTCACCGAATTCAAGCTCTCAGGATGAAGGACATGGGATGCTGTGAGTGAACTGTGACACATGCAGGGCCATGATAGTGATCTCTATGAACTCTGTATTCTGTTCTCACATCCGAGGGAGTTCTCCACTCAGTATTCCATTCTCATGTCTGAGGGAGCTCTCCACCACAACCTCACCACAGACACAGGAAGTCTTGGGATCAGAGTTTATAACCAGAATGCCTTGGTGCCCTAGAACAGCCAGATACATCAGGTAGAGTCTTTATGGGTTTTATTTATTTTTTTGTAGACTATCCACTAAAAATAACCACTTAAATATAGACTATTGTCTCATTGTGTCTGTTAATTCTTTCCTATCTTCTTCGAAACAGATCAAAATTCACCCTGCTTTCTATCTATGCCTACAGAGGTGGCCCTTTCCTTACATGGTTCCTTGGTTAACCTCTAGAGGAAATTCACTCTGTGAGCTCATCCATCTATCATTTGCGATTTTAGCTTTTTCCTTCCCAGTCCTTGTTATTGGATATTTCTCAACTGTAGCAACAGCACTTCATGACACAAGTTTTGTGGTGTTAAAAATATAAAACTTAATCAATTTGCAACTTAGGAACTGGTGCAGGGTCCCTAACACAAATCCATATTCTGCATTAGAAAAATGCAGCAATGAGCCAATAGAATTAGTAGAGTAATTTACTGTGCCGAGGCTGCAGCTGGCAGGGCTGCAGAGGGAAGCCAGCAGATGTTTATTCGCTAATGGTGGCTTTCTGGAGTAGTCAGAGCCCAATGCCCCATCCGTCCATTAGCCAGTTTGTCCAGCTTAATTAAAAAGGATAGGAGATTTAGGCTTTGCCCTATTGATATTCTTAACTGGGTTCCTTTGCCACCAGTCATTGCTCTGTGGGTTTTGTGGTTACACAGAGAGTTATAGTGTATGAAGTTTTAGATGTGTTGAAGTAGAAAAAAAAGGAGAAAGACTTAGATACAGAAAAATTTAATGAATATTTTGTTATTGAGGTCAAATTTTGCACACAAACACTCACACACAGATCACACACACAGATTATATACACGTACAAATTATATACTCACATACAGAGACACACATTCACACTCACATACACTCACACATACTAACTCACACACACTTGCTCAACACACTCAACACACTCCAAACACACACTCACACATACACACACGCACTTATACATACAGATACACAGTCAGACACATATGCATATACTCACACATCCACATTTACATACACTAATCCACACACTCATACCCTCACACACATATAGACACACACCCATATACACACACTCACACAGTCACAAACACTAACTCACACACGACACACATTAACACTCATGTACTTACATTAATACCTACACTAACACACACTCATACATATTCACACTCACTCACAGACTACACACA
>JADRCD010140067.1:2869-27718 GCA_019843815.1 Montemys delectorum | reverse complement strand
TTTTTTTTTTTTTTTTTTTTTTTTTTTTAATCTCTAGAGAGGACCCTTTACCATACTCCTGGTCTTAAAATTAGGAATTTTCATCTCTGTCTCTGATTACCAGTGATTATCAACTGATTTTTTTTTTAGATATGCCTTTTCTGCATTGCCCCCCCCCCCCCCCCGCCACTGTGTCTTATAGGGACACACATCTTGTGAGAGACATGGCTGGCAGGTAACTCTGATGTGATTGTCTCCATGAAGTTGGATCCTAGAAACAAGGAGTCCAGGAGAAAGAGCTTGAGCTGGGGAGTTGGGACCATCAGACCTACCTGAGAAGACAGTTACCAAGAGGGTGAACAAGGACAGCCTCATTGCCTGTGGCTTCCAAGGGGGCAGTGCCACTCAGGTTGCCTTCTTGTATGAGACGCTGAAAGACAATGACCAAAGTAGATGAAGTTCCTCTGTGACACCTATTTGCTTTCCATATCAAGGAACTCTTATAAATCCTGTTGAATTAAAGGAATGATGCATGGATGGTTCTTTCTCCGTGCTAAGGACTCCCAGTTCTCCTATCCTCTCCCCTCTCTTTCTCTTGATCATCTACAATAAAAACCTTCCTCTTAACCAAGATGTGTTCTTAATAGCTCTTCAGTAGTTACAAGTACCTTTGTCTTCTTACCTAAGCTGCATATTCCTTTGGGCTAGGGATACAGATTGTGTTCTTCGTTGTTATGCAAGACTCGGTATTGGGCATACCATAACAAGGCCCAGTTTTTGCATGTTCCCCTCCCTATATCCAAGGAGGTGGAGAAGGCGGACATGTTTTTTGGGTGCATGACGAGCAAACGGAGACAGGAAGAAGCAGTTAAACAATTCTGGTGTTTGTAAGAGGACACAAAGGCTTGTGAATGTCACAAAGGGTTAACAGTGGGAATGGGCAAAGTGGAGCTGGGGGAAAACTGAGCCTTTGCTTGTCCCGGCTTGTCTATTCTCTCAGCCTCTCCTCTGCTTCAGGATTCTGATAGCAGGCTTATACTGGATGCCAGAATGTCTATTGTTTGTCAGACGCCATGCTTGATATTATTCTTATAAATCAACAACATGATCATTCCATGGAATGGTTAAGAGGAAGGTTTTTGTTGTAGGGGGAGGAGGGGGGAGAAGGAGAGAGAGAGGCAAAGGCAGAGAAAGAGATGCAGAGAGACAGACAGACAGAGAAAGAGAGAGAGAGGGAAAGAGAGAGAAATAAAAATACAGGAAGAATAGCAGGGTTATAAGGAGCAAGAGTAGTGGGGAAGAGGAATCCTATAACAGGTCCTTTTGATACTGAGGGAGCCTGGAAGCCAGCATGAGCTTTGGTATATTAATAGATGCCACAGGTAGCCATATGTTCCTTCTGCCAGAGGTAAGGGAAATGACTCCTTTCGGTAGATGTGGAGCCAGCTTTACAAGTTCCCGAAGAATGCTGACTTTTGTGTAACCATTAGAAATCCTCCTATAGAGCAGGTTGAGCCCATTTCAGGATATTTGGACTGGAGACTTTGGGGAATTAGAGTTTCCTCTGGACCCGAAATTATTCATTTGAGTTTTACAAGTATCCTTGAAATAAGACAGTCAGAAAGCCATAATCACAAGAAAATTAAGAGCTTGAGATTATGAGTTATACCCAAGGGTTCTAATGGTGTCAGAGACAAAATGTAGATGTTATCATCTTTCGTGCCTGGTGAGTTCTGTCAGAAAAAAAGATGGAGAATGGAATCAACCCATGTGGACTTTGCACACAGTCCATGGCTAGAAAGGACTGAGGCCCATGCGAGGTTGTACTATGTCAAGGACCCAAATTTTATCCTAGACTCTAGCTCCTAGAGGAAGCGAGAGGAAAGGAGAGGGACTCCCCACTTTCCAACAGACTTTGAGGACTTTGCCTGACTTTAAACTTTGGAATGATTTGATAGGGATTTTCAAAGAGAAAAACAGTGATAATAGACAATAACGAAGGCTCATAAAGATAAGCAAATTGTAAGCAGGAGGCAGCCTGGGTATTATCTCTTCCTTGCTTATCCCTGCCTACTGGTTCCCAGAGACTTCCTTTACTAGTTGAGCCAAGGGCAATAGAGTTGTTTATCTTAGTTATTTCTTTCCTTAAGGGAATTTCCCTGCAAGAAACCCTTTTATTTCCTTGTAGAGATAAAGGTTTTCTGTTCCTTTAGTTCTTTGGAAGAGTGAGGGCGGAGTTGGGGACAGACATGGGTGTCAGATGGCAACTAAAGGCTTTTTTTACTGGGGTTAATGGCCCATGCTTTTTCACCAAGTCAATAATAAACTCCTAAAGCCTTAGCCAAACTGAGCTTAGTTTGGATGTGATCAGGTGCTTGGAGTCACCTGAGTGGCAAGAAACTTCCAGGTAGGAGCAGCTGTGAGGCCAATCTGTTCCATAACAATTGGGACCGGTGGCGCCAAAGTCCCAAGGACCTGCCCCTTGTGCTGGTCTTGGGGACAGTCACAGGTGGGAAGGCCAAATATTTTCAGGTTGAAGAGCCCACGCTAGTGAGGGCCTATCCCTTCTTCTAAGTCTTGTCCTTGACTAGAAAAGCAGGCTCTAATAATCACGAGGCAGGACCTCATCTTTTCGTATGCCCAGCTGGGGGTGCTACCCTCCTCTGGGTGAGTGAACTGATTTCCTTTTTTTTTTTTTCTTTTTTCTTTTTGTTTTTTTTTACAGAGAGCCTGGTACCAGGCTTTTCATGGTGGGGATCTGACTTCTAGCCTGGGCTTGTAATCGTTTTGTGACACGTTTACATGGCTAGGTTGGTCAGCTTGGAAGTAAGGAGATGATGATGCACATATACTTCTAACTCTGTGTGTAGCTCGAAGTCAGGTGTGAGAGCATTGAGCGTACATATTCGGAAGGAAAAACTTCGGGGAGGGTCACCTTGGCAGGAAAGACAAGAGTCTACACCCAGGGCCCATGGTGGGCAGGAGACATTTTTAAAAAAATGTGAACTCCTCTATTTTTTTTGTTGCTAAAATTAGAGCTAAACTTTGGAGCAGGTTCTCTGGTAGCAGCTAAAAAGACCCCACTGTTCCAAGTCATTTTCACCTCAGTCAGACTCTTCCAGGAGATCCAGAGCTCAGGGAGGCCCCTAGGACGGGGCGACTGGAGATGAATTTAAGAAGGGGAAAAAAAAGAGTAAAGCACTTACTTGCTTCCCCCCCCCCCCCACAGATGTTGTGCTAAAGTGCTCTCGTACGTGATTTAATGTATGGCCACAGATCCCAGGGGATAAATGCTATTATCTTATTGGTGCAGATGGGAGATCTAAAGGCCAGGGATTCTTGACCCCCAAGACCTATGTCAGAATTGGAACTGAACCTTGAGTCTGTTATCACTGCTTGTGTGAGCCCGGAGATCGGTTCTATGGGGTTAGAAGTAGGCTAGTGAAGTAGCTTAAGGAGGGTTAAGTTGTCCTGACTCTTCACCTCCACTTGGCAGCCACATTTTCCTGTAAACAAACGGCTTCCCTCTCTCCCTTGAGGAAGCATTTTTATAGCACCAAAAGGGCCCTGTTTCTATGCCGAGAAAGGGTTCTGATATGTAGAAGCGGTTTGGTTTCTCTAGATCAGTGGTTTAGATCTGTGGGTTGTGACCCCTTTGGGAGTCAATGAAACGCTTTTCGCATGGGTCACATATCAGATATCCTGCATCTCAGAGATTTTTATTTACGATTTCATAACAGAAGTAAAATTAAAGTTATAAAGTAATGATGGAAATAACTTAGTGGTTGTGTGTGGGGGGTCACCACAGCACGAGGAACTGTATCAAGGGGTCGAAGCACTTGGAAGGCTGAGAACCACTACCCTAGAGGGATGAGCTTGTGTGATGTTTTGCAAGATGGAGGGTTGTGTCGTAAAGACCCACAGCCTACAGCAAGTGCGGTGTAATCGGAGCCTTTTGACTTTGAAAACCTTTCCCTCTATCTATTGTCTGGGCACCATGAGTCTTTTCTCAGGCAAGGCCTGCTCTTGTTCAGCTCAACAGGCTCCTATTTGGCTTGAATAAAGTGTGGTGGTCTTTCTTGAATAAAGTGTGGTGGTCTTTCTTGAATGAGTGGATTATTTCACTAGCACACCTGCACTGGAACTCGAGTCGAGCTGTGTTTTCACCGATGAGGCTCAGGTATTTCAGCTTGTCCGTGTTCTACTAAGTTAGGTTCCCTAATGCCCTCAAGCTTGTAGACTGGAGCACAAAGAAGTATGGGCCACAACCGAGACTAGAGTTTATCTCCTTCTTTATAAACCCAATTTAGCTGGCTCCCCTTTGGTTAAAGTGACTGCTTTTCAGCTTTTTGGACAAACCTTTGTTCATCTAATCTCTGATGTTCCTCTTCAGAGGAAGGGCCGCCTCGGTCTTACTAGCTTGGCTAGTAAGCTATCTATTCTTGTCTCCCTGAAACAACCCAGAGCCTTCATGGAGTCCCCAAAGCTCCAGAGGCTGCAGAGGGGAAATAGAGCATGAGCTAGGAAAACCAGAAGCCAAGTGTGACAGTTTCTAACAACCCATGGGTACAAACTTGAAGGAGTCAGACACTCTGGAGTTGAGAAGAGTAGGGGCAGGGTTGGTTTGGCTGCACGGGCTTCTCTTCATTTCTTCCTTGGCAGGAACTGAATGCTCCCTTTTCCAGGAGGAGCATTGCCTACGTCCATGTGGGACTATCACTTTCATCTCTCACAGACCAGGAGTTGAGCACAGAGTAGCGTGAGCTTGGGGGTTGTCACATAAAGAAGAGTGTTAGGCATGGAAGAGAACCTACTGGGTCCAGCCTTCCATTCTATCATGAGCGTAAGGGATCAGAGTCTAACACTTGGGGAGAATATCCTGACACAAGCTTTCATCTATAAAATGTATAGAAGAGTTCCTGACTCTTCTAACATGGAAAGAGAGTACCTCGTGATGCGAGAACAGAGGGAAAGACAGCACTTAGCTTTCAGCTCTGTCACTGGGGGCTGTGTGGGCTTTTAAACCAAGCCTACAGGTCCCTGTCTGCAAACTGGATATGACTCTGCATCATAGAAGTTTGTTCCTACAGTTCAAATAACAAAGTCCTTACAGAGTGATGGGATAAAAAAGTGTTAATTCACCCACACATCCCCTCTAAAATCAATGAGGTCTTTTCTCTCTTTTAGTCAAAGAGTGAAGGGGGGACTAGCAGACTCTTAGCCGGGCATCCTATCAAGACTCAGAGACAGCGATTTATATTTAGATTGTGCACTGTGACCCTGGACGTAAGCATCGTGACCTGGGTTAGAAGAAGACATAAGAATTCTTCCTAAGACCTTTGCTGATGTTAACTTTTTAATCCTCACAGCTACTCTAGGAAGCAGGATCTGAAGTGCAAACAGGTAAGACATTTGCCCAAGGTAAGTGCCCAAGTGAGAACAACAGAGGAACAGATTCAGTGTAGGTCTTTGGCCCCCACGTGATAGGCACGGGCTGTGTACTTGAACAGCAGGCACACACATGTATACTCCACACACATACATGAATATACCACACACATGTACACACCACACACATGTACACACATGTATATACCACACACCTGCACAACATATACACATGTATATACCACACACATGCACATACATATATATATCACACACATGGCTAAAATAGTAAAAATAATTATTACAAAAGAGCATAGGAGCTTATTGACTCTGATGCGCTGGTGGGACTCTGGCTGCTAGAGGATCTAGCGGGAAGAGGCAGGAGCAGGCAGGCCAGCTTTAGAGAAGAGAGTAAACTTGTTCTCTCCTCACCTTTTACAGGAAAGGCAATTCTCATGAAGAGTCACCGGACCTGGAGTTGGTGCCAGGAGATCTTTCTTCCTGAAAACCCTCGCTGTTGTTTATTTAGCACTGGGCATGGATGGGGAGTGTTACCTTTGTTTCCTGAGTCTGGGTGCATCCATGCCAAAGCTCTGCCACTCCTGCTATGCTGTGCCAATGCCAGTGACTCTGGGAGCCTAGCTTCGGTGTACCCAGAGGCATGTTTTCCACTGAACCCAGTGTGTAGATTATATGGGTTGAGCGTCCCTTGTCTAAAATGCTTAGGATCAGAAGTGGTCTCCATTTTAATATTTGTATTACTTTTAGATATGTGATAAGATATGTTGGGAGTAGTATCCAAGTCTAAACATATCCTGAAGGAAATTTTATATATTCTTAATGTGACTATGTTTTAGACTGATGCCCCGTACCTGATGTCTAGTGTGAAATTTTCTGCTTGTGTGATATTGGCATTTCAGATTTTAGAACTATAGATTCAGGAATATTCAACCTGTAATTAATTAATTAACCAATTAATTAATTTAGAGACAGAGTCTCTCTGTGTAGCTAACCTCTAAGTCACAATCCTCCCAGCCTCCTTGCTGAGCCCCTCAAGGATTAGGATGATAGATGGGATCCAGTTGCGTGTATTTTTTTAAGTTAAGAGGTTTGTTTTGATAGGTGATATCAAAGCCTTTTCAAAACCACATCAGAAAGGATGTGTCAAGATATTGTTTAGAACTCCTGGGTGACTTTACATCAGTCACATTAACTCATAAAGACTTAGTTGCCTCAACTGTAAGGTGAAATTATGGTGTCTACCCTTCTCAGCTCCTTGGCGTTTGAGGGTAGGACCGAGAGGAAGCCGTGAAGTCCCAGGGCAAGTGGATTTACTGAACTAAAGCCAGAGTGATTGGGCTCCTGGTGAATGGATCCCACAGATCTAGAGGTGAGCTCAGAAGCAGGTGGTAGTCACAAGAGTTAGGTGTTCTCCTGACTCCTGGTTCAGTCCTTCGTGCTATAACACCACATCCAGGAGAGGCAGAGAAGCAGGAATGGAAAGTTCCATAGACAGCTCAGAACCGAGCCTCTGCTTTCAGTTACCAGATAGATGCCTTCGCCCCACGTCCCCCAAACTGGCACATCCCTCTTTAGAGTCAAGACCCCTCTAAATCCCTTAGCACCAGGGGAGAGAGTTAAGAAAGTGTCTGGTTGCCCCCAAGTATAGTGACAGTTACACAAATGAAAGTGGTTTGGGAGGAGTGTCAGGATGGATAAGGCTGCGAAGGCTGAGACTGGCAGTTGCTTGGGTGCTGTGTTAGGGGGTTCATCAGGGCACAGGGCTGCTGTCTGTACCTAGAAGGTAGCTCTGCTCTCCACTTATTCTATGACTCTGCAAGGACATCGTTCTCCATGTATAAAGCAGGGCAGAGAGAGACACCCATAATGCACGCTTGTTTTTTAGTGGCACGGATGTGTGGAGGCAAGCCTGGATTGCAATTAGAAATGATGTGAGAGTCTCAGAGAAGGCCAGAAAAAAAAAAGAGTTGAATGTGACCTCCTTCAAAAGGTAGCCGAGGCTATGTGCTTTGTTGTAGGATCTGCATCCAGATCTGTCTGCTGCTTAACTAATTCTTGAGGAGTTGAACTAAATCAAGGTGCTCCAAGATCATGACTCTGTTGCTACACTTCACACATATCTGCTCATTTGAACCCACTCTGCCCAGCAGTGACAACTGTCCTTTTTAGTCCTCATTTTACAGATTAAGACTGGGGCTCAGAAAGATCCCGTACTCCAGGAGGGTAAGGGAATTTGGGTCTAAGGGTAATGGGAATGCCAGCAACAGCCGTTCTTTTCATCTGTTCAGTGGCCCATGTACACATCTGCCCTTCCTTGGATGTGCACTGGGATATGCCCCTGTACTCCCTATGATACACAGTCACAGTCTGTCCTGTCCTCCTCACCTTCTCTGTGAGGCTGATACCTGGGGGAGCGGTGGGTCGTCTGAGCTAAGATCCCAAGGAGCATCCTATCCCAGGATCCCAGGCAGCACACTTACTTTGAGCTACTTCCTTCTCTCCAGGTGATCCAGTTTCAGGCACAGCCTGCCAGCCAGTGTGTGCCCCTGCCCTTCTAGAAGCTTCCAGGAAGGCACTGGTGACTGCTGTCAAAACTGAAACTGTGCTCTGGGCTTGACCCGCACCTGGCTCTTAAAGGGCCGTTGTCCCATAGTCAAGGTAGCCAGCCAGAACACGTGACTCCCACAGATCCTTGCTTTCCTGGCTGGCTCCATTTGTTCTCCCCATGTATTTGGGGAGACACCTTCGTGCGTAGATCCTCCACTGCTGCAGCTTCAGGATATGAGACAGAATGTCCCCTTAGTGTTTGGTCTTACTTCCCCAGTCACTAGGGATTGACCTGTTCTGATGACTCCCTAGTACCTGAAGCCTGAAATGCCACTCTTTGAGCACCATCTTCAAAGTTCCCCTTTTCTGCCTAGCTAGAGCTTTCAGTACCTTGGGAACTATGCTTCTTCCCCTTTCAGCCTGGACTCTACCTGAGCTCCCCAAAGCTGAGCTGAGTGTGGAGAGTGCCCTGACCTGGCTATCTACAGAAGAGGACTCCCAAGAGCTGAGTCGAGCTAGCAACCGCCTTCCTTGCTCCAGCAAGTCCAGGTCATGACCTATTTGAGTCTCCTAGGTAGTCTCCAGATAATCATAGCCTTTCTGTGTTTCACAAGTGAAGCCCATTGTCCCACACACATTCCCTTACACCCTCACAACGTCCCCCACCCCTTGAAGTTCTATGGACTGTACCTGGGCAGGGCTCACCAGCTCTTCTCTCAAGAGTCTTAAATTAATTTCCTAGAAGGGGAAAGGGAAAAGGAGAAACAAAGACTAGAGAAAGAGGAGGGCCAGGCAGACATATACGTGAGCTCCCGCGTGTGCACTAACCCATAAGACAAGCATAGATTTTTGATGGCAAGAAAAGAAAACTATTTTTTAATTATGGAGTTCAATTGAAGATCATAAATCCATAATCTGATGAATGGGAGGAAAAAAAATTCATGGTCACTTCCAAGAGAGCTCCAATTCAATGGCATTTCAGATTGGATTTCTTTTTCCCTTGGTCTTCCTTTCCTTCCTCTGGGTGCCAACATTGCTGCTGAGATTGTGATTTTGGTCTTGGTTTGCTGTGCTGCTGTGCCAGTCTCATTCCTCAAAAAGAAAAAGCAATTCTGTGAACCAAGACAGAACTCCCACCTGGTCAGAGGGACCTTTTATCCTTACTCATTCCAAGGGCTTTGGAGTACCCACATTCTGGGCTTTCTCGTCGCTATAGCTCAGCTCCTTCAGTAGGGCTTCGGGGCTTCTAAGCCCTCCTTTGTTCTTCTGATTGCTTAGTGGACTTAGTGGCTAATCTGTAGCTTCCTGTGGTCTCTGAGAAAACCCTGTTCCCATAATGCCTATGGATCTTTTGAACTGCAGAGCTCTCATGTCCTTGGTGGGACCATGGGGAATGGCAAGATGGTGGACCACTGGTAGTTTAGCGAGGACAGGCAGTGTTGCAGCTCTTTGGTTCTGGAACCTCTAAACTGTCTAGATATCATTGTTCATCTCCTCCTCTGGAGCTCAGGCTCAGAGTCATGGTGGCAAGCAAGAGGTCACATAGACACATTGGTAACCCACTTTCTTCCTCACTAGTAATTTCCTCCTCTCCATTCCAAAGTGGATGATTATAGGGAAATGTGGAAGGAGGGGAGATGTATGGGGACAGAGATGACGCAAGCCCATTTTCTGCCACCTGAGAGCTCCTTACACAGTCTTTTGTTCTCCTTGTAGGTACTTGTAGGATATGTTTGCTTCCCCCGCCACCCAAAGCAGGGAATAGCTTGTGTCTGGGGCAGAGTAGGTACTAAGACATGCCCCTGAATATTTGCACAGACACTTGATAAAGAAAGGCTTTGCAGGAAGGAAGGAAGTGCATCAACCAAACCATCATTTCAATGCTGCCTGCTGGTGGAGGGTGGAATCCTAGCCTACTCCATAACTCCAGGAGGGTGGGTGGCTCTCTAGATCATGTCCTGGTGGTACACGTTCCCAGTGGTGTCCGGAAGTGTTTTAGCAAACTGTATTAACACACGCATCCACAGAGAAACATCCACATTCTCCATGTAACTCCACTTAGTGATCCAGCTTAGGGAAAGAGGAAATGTAAAAGTAGAACCCCATGAATAATCAGGAAGTAAAATTCCTGTGGCCAGTTTTGAGTCCATCCACAAGCTGGTGGTGTGAACACAGAGATTAGCTTTCTCCCTCACTTGGCAGCTTCCCTCTCTAGAACCCAAGGAGTGACTCCTGCATCCAGCTCTGAGGGAGGCGGGGACTGGCCCATAGCTCCGAAATGGGTCTATATTCAACTTAGTAATGGTGCTGATGTTACTTCCCCAAACCGACTTCATTTGCTCAAGCCAATCTTCTTCTTGAAATAAGAAAATAAGATCTGTTTTCATCCAGGGTGGGGAGGATCAGAACCAGGGCCTGAGTTAACATGACTGTATTTTGGCTTTGGCTCTACTCTTAACTTGCTGAGCGACCTTTGCAAGATCACTTCCTTTTTAGCTTACGGGCTTTTCGTGTTTGATGAGAGAGCCCTTGGTCAATTAGGTCACAAGCCCTTTCCAATTCTAGGTCACAGCGTGTCGCCTGAGCACTGTCCAAGTTCGTTTTGGGGGCTGTAACAAGCAACCACACTCTTAGTACCGATAAGTAGCAGAAATCATATTCCTCTTCAGTTCTGAAGAGTAGAAATCTAGAATCCAGGTGGCAGCACGACCCCCCCACCTTACAAAGTCTCTAGAGGAGTAAGTGTTTGATTTTGCTTCTTCTAGTGTCTAGCTTCTGCTAGTGTTCCTTGACATCCTTTGATGAGCAGCTGAACCTTCCAGGCTCCGCCTCCAAAGTCACTTTGTCCTCAGTGCATGTCTGCGGAATCTGATGCTCTTATGATAGCATTTAATGGCCAATTGCATCATCTGGGATGGCTTCTTTGTCTGGTTATCCCGAGTTGAATCCTAAACGCGGCCACATTTACAGGCTTCTGGGATTAGAATGTAGATACATAGAGCTTGGAGAATAGGTCTACTACAGGCATCTACTCTGACCACGACCTGTTAAGAGATCCAGGGAACTGGAAATCTGCAGAAGTGTGTATTGTTGTTTCCTCAGGGTGTATAGTCATCACTCACACACAACACTGTCCTGCACAAGCTAAGAGGTGACAAGCAGAACAGAAGCAGTGCAGCCTGTGAGAAGGGACAGGCTCTGCACGTAGACTGTCCTGGATTCACACCCAGGTCTTTCCATCTGCCAGCCAGAATGCCTTGGACAAGTGGGCAAATGTCTTTGGGCCTGATCATCCTCAATCCGTAATGGTGTTATAAAAATCAACATGTGTAAGGGGTTGAATTTAGCAGATGTTCATCATTCAGTGTCAAACACGGGCAGAACGGGGAGCAATTCTGCACTGAACCACGAAGATCCATGGGAATGATGTCCAAGTGTATTTTGAAAGGAAGTGGCAGAGTCAGGCCTATAACCAAGACCTTCCTGCATTGCAAACCTGCCCTCCAACCCCGCCCTGCTGCTTACCAAAGCCTTCACATTAAGGATGACCATTTTAAGTTACATTTCCATGGGCAGCAAAGGTTTCCTGTTTACCCGTTTGTTTGATCCAGTGGATCGTAGAAGGTCAAGCCCATGCAGATCCAACCTCAGAGATTCATTAGCTTCATGCACTAAGACTATGGGATCGATCCGATCCCTGACAGAGAAGAATCTCCCTGAACTCTACATCCCTTCCTCACGTTGCAAGGCCCATCTGTGATCAGCCTGGAGTTTTGACCTGGTTCATTTTTCTCACCCAGTTAAACAATTATAAGGCAAGGAAAAACGTCTCAGACACAGCTGTCAACCAGTGCAGAAAGATATTTATTAGGGGCGAGGAGACACACACACACAGCGCAAGGCACACAGGGAGAGGGACCCTACAGAGCTAAGGCTGGAGACCCTAAAGTTCAGGTTCTTTCTGAGGGCTCGGGGATTTAAGGGTCTTGGGGGTGGGGTCTTCCTTCCCTAACTTAGGGTAGATTAGTTTGGACAAAGACAGGGAGGAGGCCGATAGACCCACAATGGGGGTTGGCGCAGGTGGTAAATATGTCCTGATCTAGTCTTGAACTCATTGGATCCATACAAAGGCAGGAGGCCTACCAGGCCTTTACGAATCAGGAGTGTGAGGAAGAAGCTGGACGTCTGCCATCTTTTTTTTTTTTTTTTTTTTTTTTTTTTTTTTTTTTTTTTTTAAGATATTTTCTTTATTTACATGTAAATTTTCCCTTTCCCAGGTTCCCCTCCAAAAAACAAACAAACAAACAAACAAAAACTACAAGAACAAACTCCTTTTGCCTCCCCCCTCCCCGTCTGCCATCTTTATTATCTCCTGGTGACCCCTCTTTCTATGTGCCTGCCTAACAGGAATCCGTCCACTCTCTAGTCCTTCACATCTGGCAGGGGATGGTTCCCTGTGACTGTTCCTTTTCAAGGTGAATGAAATAAAACTGAACAGATGAAGTGCTGTTTACAGCCAGCTCTGCTCCCATCTGTAGGTCTTTAGCTAAGTCAATATTTAACCCTTGTCCTCGAGTCAATGTTTAATCCTGGGACAGTTAGTTGTATAATCCAGCATTCCCTATCAAGCAGACAGTATAGTCAGTTTGATATTAATTGGAGTGAATCTGCCAAGGCTGAATTGTATCTTCCCCGCCTTTGAGAAGGCTATCAGCTCTTTAGAGTCATTCGCTCCAACAGTAGCCCATCAGCGGCTAATCAGAGACAGTTTCCTTACCTCATGGCCTCTGACAGTGCTCTTTTTCCTTGTTCCAGTTCTGCCTGGTGCTGGTGGGGAGGTGCGTGGAATGAGGCTATTGCCTCTGTTTGTCCAGCTAGCAACCAGAGCCCTGCTAGCTAGCAACAGAGGACGTGTGCTCCTTGTTTTGAATCACAGTAGTAGAGATGGAACTGAAAAAGTTCGTTTGGCTACCACGGGGCAAGTTGGCTAAAACTTGCTGAGCCGAGGCTGTGACCCCCACCCCCACTCCCTGCAAGCAAATCTTCCTTTTAAGGGGCAAACAAAGATAAGGGAGACTCCATTTGTCTGAAGATTAGGGGCTGTATAACTCGAGGACAAGTGGTCCAAGGTATGGTTGAGAAGGTGTTTGTTGTAGATGTGAGGGAGAGAAGAGCCAGAGGTGTCCGGAAGAGAATGTGAGGGAAACATGGCCAGTAAACTGAATGAGGCCGTAAGGAGAGGTGGGGAGTGAGAAAGGACAGAAGAGGAGAGGAGAGGAGAGGAGAGGAGAGGAGAGGAGAGGAGAGGAGAGAAGAGAAGAGAAGAGAGGAAAAAGAGGAGAGAGGTCCAAGAGAGAGGGGACCAAGGGCCAAGAGAGGGCCAAGAGAACCAAGAGAACAAAAGGCCCAAATGGCAGGAATGAGAAGCTGAGGAAGAGAAGCCCATGATCCGGAGTTTCGGGTAGAGGCAGGGTGAGGACTCTCACAGCATGGACTCTCACAGGCATATGCCATGCTGAGAGACACCAGTTAGCCATTTGTCCCCCACCTCCATCTCTTTTGGACTTGACAGCTAATTCTTTCGTGGCTCTGCGAGGATTTGCCTGAAGATCTCATGCCATGGAATCTGCCATCCGGCAAGTATCGTGCCAAGGAGGGAGAAGAGGCTGGCAAGCAGAGTGGTAGGGTGTAGGGGAGTTTCAAAAGGGAGGAAGGCGGTTAGCTGATGACCAACTCCAATATTTACTTTCAAGAGTCACTTAAGGGTCAAACACCTATTCCTATCTTAGGGCTCTCCTTCTAATCAAATGAGCACCCCATGTTCCCTCTTCCATGACCACTTTCCTGCTGTGACCCACTTCAGTCTGTTTACCCAGCGTTGGCTGCTGACAGTCAGTCAGAAGGTGCACAGGCCTAACTTCGGGGCTCCTGGGATGAGTATGGGACCTTTATCATTTTGAGGTGAAGGAGACGGGAAGGAAGAGATTATGGCGGCTCCTCCCCTCCCGCCCCCTCACTGTTCCTCCCCACCCCAGGCCGACTGTTGAGTGGGAGTAGACTGTTGTGGGTACGAAAAAAAAAAGGGGAAAGAAAAAAAAAAAAAAAAAAAAAAAAATGTAGAAATGGAAAGTTGGCTGTGACCCAATTAAGATCTCGGTTCCCTTCTGGGGATCTCCCCAGTCTCTAAGAAGCTTTGAGTCTATTCCAGGTGTCAAGGACAGATGAACGAGTCTTTTCTGAGATTAGCAAGCCACTCCCCTCTCCTCCCTCCTAACCCGCTCTGCCCCGCCCCCATCCCCCCACCATGCTACGCTGTGGAGGAGGAAGAAATTTTGAGTAGACATCCAAAGTCAACAGGTTAGTGCCAGGTGACAGGGCCCTGCCCCTCTCACAAGCCACCAGGGTCTCCCTGAATATTTGCTGTTTCCTTGTTCCTGGTTTGAGACCGACCTGTAGCCCAAGGTGTGCCAAGTAGGCAAGCACTGGACAAACAGCTCCTGCAACACTCTGCAGCTTGGGTCCATCAGAGCCTTAGGCTCCCAAGTCTTTTGTTCAGGTTTTGAATACTGTCAGTAATTGTTAGCTGTTTGTGCTACAGTCGTACAATTGGGAACCGGTTATATCTTCTAAACCATCTACCTTTCTGTGCCAGGCTCTAAAGAAGCAAAATTCTAACCTTTGCCTGTCTTTTTTTTTTTTTTAACAGTAATATTTATTTATTTATTTATTTATTTATTTATTTATTTATTTATTTATTTTTAAGATAGAGTCTGTCTCCTTCTGTAGCCCAGAATTTACTCTACAGCACAAACTGACTTTGAATTTGTAGCAAACCTCTGACCTGGGACTACAGGCAAGGGTCACCATATCGGCTGCCTTTGCCTGAACTTAGCCAAAGTCAACTGTCTCATCTTCGCAAAAGTGACTGAGAAACTTGTTCAGTCCCTTCAGACCTAGTACCCTGACTCTCCCTCTTCTCTAAGTTGCTCTGAGTCCGGTGGCAGGAACTTGTTACTCAGCAACAACTGATCCCCCATTGAGAATGCATGTCTGCTTCAGAACTCTAATTCCCACAAGCCTCTAGGGTCCGGGGTGGAGGTAGAGTCCTCTTGTGGCTGGTACCTTTCTGTGGGGTTTCAGCGACTGCCCAGAGTGGGTCGTTGAGTTTGCCTCTCTTCCTGCTGACATGGAGGGGAGCAGAGGGCCAGGGTCTGAAGCCAGACTATGGCACTTACAGAATGGAGTGTGGTGGTCCTGGTGGCCACATACAGGGTCATGTACGGAGTCCATTTTCTAGTGTTGAGTCTCCAGAGCACGTTTGTCAAACTGTGAGCTCCGGGGTATCTTCCCAGGGAGGGTGGCCAGAAAGTCCTCATTTCTGTGGCTAGTATTCTAGTGTGTGTTTCAGTGTGGAGGAATCTCCAACGCAGGCAGCTATGAAATGGGTTCAGTATTTCTCAGACATCCTATGCCAGGTGAAGAAGGAACCTCTGAAGTGTTAGGAGTGATGCAGCCTGGGGAATATTGAAATGATACTGTCTAGGGTGTCCTGAGCAGGTTCATTTTCTCTACCAGTTAAAGAATTAAAAGGTAGGAAAATCCGAAGCGCAACGGGGAGCAGAGAAACCTCAAGTGTGACAGACAGAACAGACAGTTGAAAAAAAAAGGTGTTTATAAAAAAAATCCTCTGAACTGTTTCCTCTTCTTAAGCTAGGGTGGTTGATTGGCCCAGAACTGTTGTGTGGCATGTTCTGAGCAGGCCTTGAACTGGGGGCCTGGTGGTGAGAGCCAGGAGCCTGCAGAGCCTTTGTTTTAAGTGGCCAGGCTTTTGTCTCAAGTCAGGAGGGCAAGGAAGAAGCCTGAGCATCTTAAAAATCCCACCACCTTCCTGACCTAGCCATGGCCCTCTCCCCATCTGCCAGCCAGAGAGTTCCTCTAACTCCGTGTCTCTCAGAAGAGTGCAGTGAGAAACATGTATACTGAGTGAGCTGGGATACATGGACACTCTTATGGGTCCTGGGCATTTGTGCTCCCTTTGCCCGAATGTCAGCAGGTACCTCAGGGCTGGTGTCTGAACCCTCAGCTCTCAGTCTGGCTGTGTGAACTACCCCCACCCCGAGACCCTCTAAGCCCAGACTAGAATAAACCAGTTGGTGATTAAGGAGAACGAATGACTTGGAAATGGCTGTATAACTAACTCCCCACACAGGAGTCTCAAGGAGGGAAACATGCAACCTCATGACACCCTAAGCAGGAAAACACCTGACCAGAAGACAAAGTTATTGTCAGGCCCAGAGAAAACTCCACTTCCCCAAACTCCAAAAACCCAGAAATGACTGTCTTGGCTCAGCTCTGCTGTTGTATAGGATTACTGAAGGATACGGTCAGTTTTCCCCTTGGAACCCATGAAAGGGGTTCTGTCCACCAGAAAGAGGTGCAGGCTGTACCATCTCCCCTTCCACCGGAGGATGAAACATTGGACATACAATGATGCTGATGCACACCAAAGCCCATGCTAGCCCCAGGCTCCTTTAGTCCCTAGTCACACATTTTTGCTATGCATTTGCAAAGCGAATGCCCAGCCTTCTGGCCCTTCTCACCTCCTCCACTGGGCTAGCTTCCAGACTATTGCAGTTCATAAGCACTCTTCTTCCCCATACCTCTGTGCCCTGTGTACAAGGGCAAGGTTTTCCCTACCCCAAGGCCAAGCTCTTCTCTGCTCTTCCTTTATCCTCAGGGCTGGCCACATCCTCTCTGCTTTCTCTCTCTGGCTCTGGACTTTTCCAGGTACCTCTGGCTCTCCTCTCTCTCTCCCTCTCTCCCTCCCTCTCTGTCTCTCTCTCTCTCTCCTCTCTGTCTCTCTCTCTCATCGTGAGGTAGTCATTTCAGTGGTTTCTTTATTGTGTCCTTGATTACAACTATCAACAAATACAAACAAGGTGGCAGACGAAGTAGTAGTGGTCAAGGATAGAGACTACAGGCGGGTCACATGTCCCAGCTTGCTTTTTTCCTTGGCAGTATGAAGATGTTTCCTCTATCAGTTTCCTCATCCCTAAGATGGGAATGGCCACAATTACCTCCAGAAATACGGCATCTAATGCCTACAGACTGAGCAGTGTGGAGACGTGTGGATGAGAAGTTAGCTACATTGCAAAATAGAAAGAGGAGTGTTAGAGAGCTGTGCCCAACTGTTTCATCTTGTGAAAATCAGTGGCATCCCTGAACCCTGGAAGGGAAGTGGCCCACGGAAGCTCCTCTGATTCTAGCTTGGTAAGAAGGGGTTCCCTGCCCCTCGCTTCAGTGGCAGGAGCATGGTGCTGGTGGAGTTGTGTCTGCTCTGTATGGTTTATCTCTGGCCCTTTAAGCTTAGCCTGCCCCATTCGTGGGTAGTTCTTCCAGGCCATAAAGGAGAACTGTCAACAGGAGTTGCCCTACTTTCTTCTGGCATCTACTCAGATCTCATTTATCCCTGCCTCCCTCCAAACCCAAGGCTAGAGACAGATCTCCTGCAGCAACTCCTGGTGGATCTGAGATTCCTTTAAAGCACCTCCACTCCTGGAAGCTTCCCTGGCTCCACTATCTCACTGACAGGGTCCATTCCCTCCTAGTCTCCTCTTCTACTAAGATGGGAAGCAAAGACAGGACACCGTAGCTGCTTAGTTCAGAACAAAGAGTATTACAACAGTTCAGAGGATGGAGATGTCCCAGCAAGGAGAAGCAGGAAACTCCTGAGGAGACAGATCTGATCTTCCAGGACATATGTATGTGTGTGTACATATATTTGTGTGTGTATATAAGCATAGTGTGTGTGTGTGTGTGTGTGTGTGTGTGTGTGTATACAGACTTGTGGAGTCTTACTGCTTAATACAGGCACTGCGAATTATGTTGAAGACCTAATGCAGCTTCCTGTTTCTGTGAGAGCTTTGCTAGGATGTAGAATAGTCAATGAACCGTAGACCCTCTCTAGCTACAGAGGTGGGGCTGAGTGGCTGCCTCAGAGGCTTCTGAGTTGTCAAATCTAAGATATTTGCTGTGTGGGCCTTGGAGAAAAAGTTGGCCGGATCTTGGTTTAATGTATTGGCTTCCCTAATGAATGATCTATAGGGCATCCAGTTCAATGAGATTGCTTTGCCAAGCACAATAGTCCAGCGTACACCATGTCCCTCCTCTCAGTTAATCACCATTTTCCCCTTGGATAGCTAATGTTCTGAGAAGCCCTGCATGTAAGAATCTGTTGATTAATCTAGAACTCCCCAAACTTCTTAGAGCTACAACTTAATTTCCTCTCACTACCTCTTACCATCCCTAGAAGCAATGTCCTATGGATATTCCCAGTAAAGACTGATTGGTTAGTACATCAAACAGCCTGAACATTTGACCCATCCCAGACATCAATAAATGAAGTGGTCTTGGCTAAATTATGTACCCATCAAGAACTGCTGGTTCATTGATGGAATGAGGCAGTAGTGGCTGTTCCGTCTCTTCTCACTGGTTTCTCAGGCAGGCTGAGTAGGTGGCAGAACATAGTGTGGAGCAATGGTTGTGGTGTGACACACTTTTGACAAGTTTTGCTTTGTTTACGCTGCAGTGGTGAAGTGGAAAGACACTAGGCCAAGGTCATGTGCTCTCTCTCTCTCTCTCTGTCATTTCACTAGCTTTGTTACCTGAGGGATTTGCAACAAGTGACTGCTTCCGCCAGGCTTCAGATTCCCTCTAACACAGTGCTTCTCAACCTCCCTAATGCTGTAACTCTTTAACACAGTCCCTCATGTTGGGGTGACCCCCCCATCATAAAATTATTTTTGTTGCCACCTCAGAACTGTAATTTTGCCACTGTTATGAATCGTAATGTAAAAGTCTGATTTGCAGGATATCGGATGTAACGATCCTTGGTAAAGGCTCATTTGGCACTCCACCCAAAGCGGGTCACAACCCATGGGGTGAGAATCACTGTTCTAGATCAAGCATCCAAAGGTTTGTGTTTCCCCCTGGCTAGATGCATTCAATCTGCCTACTTGTTTATGACAGGTTTCCCATCAGGGCCGGGGCTTTCTTCGTCCAGTGTCTGGGGTCATAGGTGTGAATAGGTATTTCTGAAGGACTTTGATGCCACTGACAGCTTAGAAGGCAGGACGGAGCCTTCGGGTATCGTCAGTGTGACAGTTCTTAAATTGGTGTTGCGACTTTTCTTCCCCCACAGATTATGTTTCTCAGTGCCTGCGCTGCCCAAGTACAGAATACAGAGCACCTGCTAGCGTATCTGGCAAAGAAAGTATCAGATGTGATTCCTGAAAAGATAGTGGGGTCAACAGTGGGCAGAAGTTCCCCAACAGATATGGTTATAAGACAGAATCCACATAAAATTCCTCTCAATTGTCCCGTCTTTCTCAAACCATCCCTGGCCTTGTCCACAATCTTTGACACTAAAGATTTATAAACAGTGGAACAAGAGGAGATTGATAATGAAAAGAACCCCCTTCTTCCATCATTTAGGGAAATCCCAGAAAATCTTGACCCGGCCAAAAGACCTACAGTGTAATGAGGACAATCAAATAGGGAGGTAGGATATGGAGAGTGGATGCTCTTTCCTCCCACCTCACACAGAAACCACCCACTGACATAAGCATCTAATGAACCCCCCAACAAGATGAATGGAGTCCCTTGGGTGTTCAGACCTATTGCCAGGAGGATCCTCAGTGCCCACTAAGTCCATGCCGAACAGTCCTGGGTGTTTAATTTGCTGAAGTCCCACTGAAGATGTAGTGAAATAGATAAAATACAATTAGTGTCCTTAAGGAGCTATGGTTATGCTTGCTCAGGCAAGCCTGGTATATGAGAACACTGTTAAATACGAGCAGCAGGCATAGTACTAACAGGCAGAGAGAAGGAAGGGTGCCCAGAGGCAGCAGTGACCCACACTGTGAGTCTTCATATCTCACTCCAGCCACCCCTCTCTGAAAGAAAAGCTTGCAAGGGGCAGCAGGCTAGGCAGATGGAGAACAGCCAGACCACGAGCGCTTTCCTGAAGCCTTCTTTGAGTCCTTGTCATCTTCAGCTTTGGAGAATGCCTGGCCCTCTGAGGCCCAAGCTGGTAGGCTCCTGTGTCTCCAGGTGGAGGCTGAACTCGGTTCGCTTCATATGGGTGGAGGGAAACAAGAAGGGGATGAAGAAGCCATGGAGCTATTTGGGTTTGGTTCTCCCTCCATGGTGACTTGGTTTACCTTTCCATCTTCAAGGTTCCAGGACAGTCTCCAGACTGGCTTGGGTAGGAAGACGGTCACTCTGCTGTAAGTTCCTTCCCTCATTGGGGAGTTTATCTGGTAGGAGATATGTCATCTGAATTAGAGTGATCCTTGGTACCCTTTCTGTCTTCTGAGCTGCATAGAGACACACAGAAGGCTATGAGAAGTTCCCAAGACACAAGTCTAGTAGCTGGGCCCTTAGAGCAATAATGATTGGTCTAGATGATTTGATCCCTGTCCCTGAGAACCACAGCCTCTCCTAACGGCTCCTAGAAGTCCTCAGTCTCTTTTCACCAAGATGGCACAGCATGGAGTATTCCCATCAAGAGCCTGCATCCGTGGGGTGTTACTATGAGAACAGTGCAGGCCAAGAAGAAGGAAGCAGAGGCAGCCCTTGGCCCCAGGGCTCTGTGTGCTCTCCTGTGCTCTACCACCAGGGTTGCCAATGTGGCTCTGTACCTATGGTGAGTAATTCTAGTCATCCTCCAAAGATCCTCTTAAGCCAAGGGATGCCACTGAGGCAAAAGTGTAAAAGCCACAGCCAAGCATAGTTAGATGGAGGAGGAGAATTCAGCTTTTCAACATCCAAAAGTGGGGCCACTCCATCTAACCTGACCCACTCGAGCTAACCCGACCCAGTCCTGAGGCTATCAGGTAGAAAAAAAAATTTTCCCCCCTAGACTTGGCTCAACTCACGGGTCCTCTCTCTGCCAAGTCTCCTTTTCAGTAGGACCAGAGCAGCAATTAGAAGCAAGGCCAGCACAGTGGAGACTGGAGTCAGGATCCGGGAGTTGCTTTCTCCTTCTGTCAAAGCACTGCAGGAGGAATTGGGGGAGGAAGAGATGAGCAGAGGACCACAGAGGTCAGAACTAGATGGAGCTCACCTCTTTCATTTCACAGGTGGACAAGCTGGGTTCCAGGCTAATTGGCCACCCTTGTCCCTGTAACTGACTCCCAGTAGAACTGCTCTCTTCAGCTCCCAAAGCCCCAGCCCTTCACTTCACTCAACCCCCCAGTGCATGGGCCACAATATGCCTTATTGAGAAAGAGGATGAGCGAGAGCCAAGATGTTGGCCCAGGCAATTGTCTCTGTGACATCTTTTCCTTGTGCCTTCAGCAACTTATGTCCCCTTTCTGGAGTTTTGCTCCCCACAGGAAGCAGAGTGTCCCAAGAGTTCCAGCCTAAAAGTTACTTAATCGTATCATTTAGATTTTTTTTTTTTTTTTTTTTTTTTTTTTTTGCTTGCAAACCACTGGGAAAGCATCCGGATGGCATTATCACAGCGTGGGCTCTGAGGTGTGAAGGAAGGTAGCTGGTGCTTATGTGCTCTACCCCACCCTTTACTGATTGGTAAGATACAAAGGGAAAGAGGTCAGCAGAGGGAAGCGCTGGCCAGGAAACAGGACACAAGGCTCACCTCTTCATGGATGGTGCCTTGCCAGACACCCCCAGAAGGCCTGCTACTGAAAGCTGGCTTGGTGTTGAGGGGCTACTTTCTTCCGTGGTGTTTTCTGGGCTCCCATCAACACTCCTTCCTTCCTCAGATGTCACGTCCATACATGCAGCATTCAAGGTCTGTGCACTTGGAGCTGGCGACGACAGGGAGCACAGGATTTGTTGCTTGGACACCTCTGTCTCGTCTTGGAGAGTTTCCCAGGTCCCACGGTCTGAGATCAGGGCCGATGGCCTTGGGGTTCCTGTGGTCTTCCTGGGTACATCTGGAGAAGTGCTGGTGTCTGTTTCACCTCGTGGCCCATCAGTCTCTGGGGTTGCGCCTTGCCTCCTGCCCTCCCTCGTGGTAGCACTGGTTGTTGCGGAGTTCCTGGTCCTCCACATCCAAATGCCCTGTGTTGTACTGAACATGCTTGTTGATTGGGGAGATGGGCCCTCTGGAGTGGGAACTGCTGCCTTGACAGAGCCCTCTTCTTGGCTGTTGCCTGTCCCTGGGACCGTTGTCCTGGCTGTTCTTAAGGTTTGTCTTCCACTGGTGGGAGGTGTAGTTTTGCTTGTACCTGGGGTTGGAGCTGTTCTGTCCCAGTGTGAGCCTTGGCCTTCCAGGCTCTGGATGATTCCTGAAGTCCATCTGTTGGCTGCTGAGGATGCTGCTCCAGGAGATGCTGTGATGGGCTCACTAGAAGTTGGAGCTGCTGCATAGGTGGTGTTGGACGGACCTGTGTGGACACACACAGAGAAAGGTCTAGCAGGAAGGCTGTCTGGATTACTTCCTGGCTTCAGCAAAGGGTTATTTGATCAAAGCGTGTGTTGAGGAGGATGCACCACACTAAGAGATGTGATCTTTTGCCGAAATGTCAGAGAAAATTAGAAGGGGAACAGTCCGCTTCTGTTCTTCTGGAAATATTCACATTTTTTTAATTCCTGTTTTCTTCCCTCAGGCTGGCATATTCCCCATTCATCGACTATGCATGCTACCATTCAGCAAAGGAGTAAAGAAGCCTCGGACTGCATCAGACCTCGGCATTCAAAGGGATGTAGGGATGGAGATGCTCAGCATCAGACTGCAGCATTCAAAGGGATGTATATGTAGGGATGTATGTGCTCACCAGAAAGATGGATTCTGACTAGGCATTCCACAGAGTAGCCTTTACTGGGGCACACCCTGACCTTACACCTCCACCCATGAGTCTGGATCCGGCCTCTAGAAGAGAGCCTTGGAGATGTCAGATGTCCGCAGAGGGACCCAGCAGGGACTACTATAGGAAAGTCTAGCCCCAGACCTTCTGTCCTCCCGTGTGCTGCTGTGTCTTCTCTGCATGACTGAATACCAAGTTGTCTGGAATCAGAGAAATACTGTCTAGGTCACAGCATTTTTGGAACTTAGCTCAAGTATTCATTCTGCAACATTCAGGGTAAAAAGGGGCCAGGTAGGAGACCCTGTGAGTATTCTGTCGGGCACATTCCCCTGCTATCTGCCTTCTCGAAGACAACTTCTATCTAAACCAAAAGTTTTCTCCCTGGAGACTTTCTCCTACCCACCCACCCCCCTTTTATTGTTTAAGGCTTAAAACTTTCTTGGGGCTCACGAGTCTTCTTTTGTATTCGTTTCTTTTGAACGTCGGCTTTACAAAAAAAAAAAAAAATGGCCCTTTTAGCCATCCATCAGCCCGTACCTGCAGACACAGTCAGATTCACGCCGAAGAACAGCATGTCGTTTCGGTCTCCTATGCCGCAGCGGTACAGTCCCGTGTCATCCAGGGACAGTTGGAGCAGCTTCACCGCGAACAAACCACTCTGTGGAACGTCAGTGAGAGCCACACGCCCACGGTAGTCGGGGTGGGTGTAGTGGTTGGTGGACACGACGGTGTAGCAGATCCACAATGGAGGCCCCAGGCGGCACCAGTATTTTCTTTGATGCCTGTTGACTGAGGAGGGGGCATAATGGCAATGGATGGTGACAGCTCCTCCAGGGTCCCCAGTCACCAGCCGAGGGCCTCTCAACGCATTTGTACCTGCAGGCAGAGAAAATTGTCAAAGGAGTGGGAGCAGGGAGCACGGTTGCTGTTGGAGAGTTAGTTACCAACTCTGCTTGTCAGAAAACTCGGCTGCGAAGGTGGCCTGTAGAACTAGAGAGCATGGCCACTGAGGGAGTAGGCTTTGCCCAAAGGTATGGGCAGGAGCTGAATTCAAGGCCTCAACACAAAGACCCTTACCCAGTATTTAGCTAACACATATGTGTTAGGTGTTCCCCTGCAAGTCTGTCTAGACTCCGCATTCATTTCACTAAGCTCTATCTATATGCTTCTAAGAAAGGAAGAGGCCACTCCACACAGAGGGCGCTGGTCTTTGTGGCAGGTAAAAGAGAAGTGCTACCTAGTGTGGACATATCCGTGTACTTCCATCCACTTGGCCAATGCACTTTCCAGACCAATGGCTGACATTTCCCCAGGCTAGCTCTTCTCTAGAGACCAGAACACTGAACATGCATGACCACAGTTGGCACGAGAGCACAGGAGGTTAAGTCTGGTGACTATGCCTACTTTGGCAATATTTAGCTGGACCAGAGTACATACAAGCCAGCTCGAGAAAGATGGTAATTTGATAAGGTGTAAGCGGAAACAGAGTTTATTATTTCACTGACTTTTCGCACTATCTCTATAGACCTCTCTGCTCCTTAGTGAGACACTGGACATAAACTTGTGTATGGTAGATAGATTTCATTGTCTTTCTTGGCATACAGAGTCTAGTCTAGCTTAGCATTACACATTCAGCCTGATGTGATAACAGACTGAAACTTGTGTCTCATCTAGCTAAAGGCTTTTCCTTTGTTCCCGCTAGCCTCAGATACTGTCATCAAGAGGCACAGGTTGGTCTCTCACTTTGCTTCCTTCTGCAGCTCAGAGCTGAAACTTGGGGGAATCTTCCAGATCTGGCTAAGAGAAGGGGATGGTGGTGGTGTAGACACTAGTAAACTGACCATACTCCTGCAAACAACCTTTCACTCATGCTTTGTAAGCAAACCTAATTAAGGTAACTGGGACACACACACACACATACATGCACACACACATACACACATGCACACACACATACATACATGCACACACACATACATACACACACATACACACATGCACACACACACATACGTACACACACATACACACATGCACACACACATACATACATGCACACACACATACATACACACACACA
>JADRCD010140062.1:0-15203 GCA_019843815.1 Montemys delectorum | reverse complement strand
AGAGAGAGAGAGAGAGAGAGAGAGAGAGAGAGAGAGAGAGAGAGAGAGAGAGACTATTTTGAGTGCTTTACGTAGATTCTTTCAGTTTCATAAATGAACACAGGAAATGATCTTGAGAGGAAAAAAAAAAAAAAAGGAAGCAGCGAAGCCATGCTGGAGGCACACATTGATTGAGAACAGCTCAGCCTCAACTTAATGTGAGTTTAAAGGCTCTGAAGGCACGCAGTGAAAAAGAAAATTACTTCCCTGTTGTGGTTAGAAGAGAAGCTATCCATACTGCGCTTGACTTCAAGTGGTAGTCTTCTACCTCAGCAAAGACATTCTCCATGCCAACAGTGGCGTCACCAAGGTGCTGGTCCTTACTCTATATACATTTAGACTTAGGCCTGAAGTAAGTAGTCACTTGGCAAAATGCTCATTTAGAGATTTTTTTTTAACCTTCCTATAGCTTCTCCACTGGTGTTTGCTACAGAAAAACAAATTATTAGCCCAATGACATTGTCTCTCCATCCATCACTTCCCGACAAGTCAGCATGTAGCAGGAGTACGCTGAACATTTTTCCATGGGCGAGTTTTCTTTTTGATGATTTCCAACCCTCCTTCTCCTTCATACTGTATAATGTTGCCAGGGAATTCAGTATGTAGCTTTCTCTTTACCTCAGTGTTGTAGAGAATTCTCAAGCCTCTAATCTATTTGCTACAGAACTTCCTGTTAAGATGTTAATGTTAAGTTATCTCTGGGAGAAGTTATTAAAGGAAGTTTAAATCATTTTTCTCCCAATCATGGTAAGTGAAAAGACATTTGTAAATTGTTAAGATGCTTTTTATAGACCATCTAAAATTATCCAGTTAGAGCACAGGAGTGACCAATATAGAAGTGCCAGTCAGAAGCAAGCGATGTTGCTTTTTAATTGCTTGATTTCCAGGCAGAAAGCTTTGAGGAAAGCCTTTTCATGAAATTGTGTATAGCAGTTAGCGTGCAAAGAACTGGGCAGGGATTCTTAGCGTGAGAACAAGGATGTGGCTAAACATTCTAACCCTCAACTGTCCAAGCTTCATGTAGCTTCATAGAATCATCATTTCTGGGAATGAAATGTGTTCTTAAACTAGAACATTATAAAAATATGATTTATATATGTTTATAAGCACATCTATAAACACATTATAGCTTATGACTTAATGCAGTTAACATGTTATTTATTCACCATGCTTTATTTTCCTGGCTATTGGTTGTACATTCTAAGGCTATTTATTCAATCAAGGGATATAATAAAAACTGTTTCAGAACAGTTCAATCCAGTAAATAATTTTTTAAAATACTAATTACATTGAAGGCATTGTGTAATGTCCCTGGAGATAAAAATGCAAAATGTGTGATCTTCCTATTAAAAGCAATGTATTATTTCATTATTGAAGCTAATATTATAATCATACATATAACTACAGAACATATATTATTACACACAAACGCACCAGTATTAGGTGTGCATTTATAGAACAGAGATGCATAGAAAATCAATAATAGAATTTCTATCATAGACTCAAAAATCAGGACTAACACTGGGTTCTTCAGGAATCTTTGTGGTAGAAATGGCATATACTGAATTTCAAAATAAATAAAGTTAATGAAATGTGCAAAAATACTTTTCTAGCTTAGAGAATGTTATGAATAAATAACCCACAAACACAAGGATACTAAGAAAAACAAGACATAGATATGAAGCTGTGGATTGAGTCAAATTATAAAAAATAATGAAAACTGTGTATAGTTAGGAAATTTTCATCTTAGATGTTTTGGGAAGTACTATTATGTAATGAGATTTCTAACTAAATACTATGCAGAGATATTTAAAATAGACAAGCCAAAAGCTGTTAGAGTCACAAAGAACAATTTTACTCTATTACTGAATTGAATTATAGTAACTAACAATTAAATTAGTGAATATATTTATTTAAAACATTCTAAATGTGAAAGACCAAAACAAATCTTATATGTATACTTTTACCACATTTAATTAATTAACTGATAAGACCATGATTACCCACAATCCTAGGATAGTTTTAAAATGTATTTATAATGTAGAAATACTAAATCAAATGAACATTTCCATGACCTTAACCATAATTTTTATGAGAAAATACAAATTTACTTATTCTTAGTTATTAAAAATATACAAAATTACTGACATAAATTACATTAATTTCTAAGATAATTTCTCTCTGGAAATAATTCTCTAAGTTTATCTGTCCTATAATCAGGTAGTTTGTACCCCTTATTCAACAATTTCTGTTCTTTCCACACCATTACCCAAGAAGATAAATGAAATCCATTTATCCAAGAGATGAAATTGAACTTCCTAGCATATTATTGGATAAAGAGAATGTGGTATCCACATAAGATAAATTATCATTCAGTGCTTCCTGCTGAAGACCAGTGGTTTTCTGGATTCTCCCAAATCCTTTGGTGTCGTATTAGCACCATTTAAGAACCCAGTTTCATAAACTGGGTCTGGGCCACTTCAATGTGCAAACAGCCATTGCCAGACCTCCCAAATGATATCCCATAACTCCAACAACTCTCCTTTGCAATACATATTCATTCTGTGGTTCTGTTCCTGTGCAAGATCCTGGCTAATACAAACATGAATGTGCTTGTGGAGCATCATATTGAATGAAAGAATACACATTCAAAAAGAGAAAACTCACAGGGCTTCAGTTAAATGTGGATTTAAAAGGATAAACTCATAGAGGTGGAAAGTGCCATGATGGCCTTCAGATTTTAATTTTTGAAAATTTCACATTTGTATACATGGTTTCATATACATATACATGGCATCTGGTTATATCTCATTTACAATGTTTATAACCCAGCAAGTCCAGTTAGTGCTACCCATGTACTCACGTCTGTGGGATCAACCATGGAAACATGCCCAGTCTAGCAATAGATGCTTTTGCCCAAAGAAAAGCAACTCTCCTCTTCTGGCAGCCACCAAATGCCCTCAGCTCCTCAACTGGGGGTGAGATATAATGGTCCTGATCCTATGTCCATGCACAGATTTTTAACTTTTCTTGGTTTTGCTCAGTTCTTATACAGATAACCAAAGCTACTGCTCTGAGTCCTTCAAAGAAACAGCTGATGTGGTGGCTTGTGCCTGTAATCTAATTACTTGCAAGACTGTGGTGGGAAGACCACGAGTTGTAAAACAATCTAGCCTACATAGAAATACTGGGTATCAGAACAAAAGAAAACAAAATACTTTCTGAGAAATGTAGTTGTCTTAGCTTCTCAATGAGTAAGAGGAAGGGCTTTCACAAGAATACCAGAGTTAGTTTGGATTGCTATAAAAGTGTAAGTGATGTCCAAAAGTTACAGCATTTGCGCCAGGTTGTTTTCCAGCTTGTGACCCTTTCATCCTCATTCCAAATGGTTACATTACAAGTCATGTCACCACGTGTCTAGCTGTTCCTTAGAGAACATACTACTTATGTTATGCAGATTTTTCTAATTAGCCATGAGCTAATACAATAATGTGTCTACTTGTCTCTAAGTAGTTTCTACCTTATAAATGATGATCAATTAAAGAATGAAAGAAAAAGAAGGGGAAAAATGGTGGGTGATAGAGCCATCTCTAAAGTAAAGTAAAGTGTAAATGAATGATTGTTCTTTTATTTTCATCAAAACTAGCCATGTCTCACAGAACTCAATGTATGCTGACACCATAGTTAATCAGTCTTAGAATTGAAAGCTCAAATATTGTAGGATAGTTTTTATGATGAATGGTATTAAAAGAGAAATACCATTACAAATTCTCGTTAAAGAATGATATATGTAATTGAAAAGACTAGACTATTCTAATCTGATTTTTCCTTGCCCAGGCTTTAGTAACATCTGCTTTCTACAGTTTTATTGTGCATACAATTGACTATCACAAATAAATTCGCTCAAACTAGCTTTCAAATGCTGGGCAACTCAAGGTGAATTAGAGAACTTCATATTATATCAGCAAATTTCATCATAATTAATTATGACTTATTTGTAAAGTAATGAAAACAGTCATGAGGAAGTCATTATGTTTTTTGTTCACAATGGAACAATTTTGAGAGTGAAGAAAGCTCCAGGAGTCATTAGGATATATTATTATTATTTTCCTTCAAGTTGCCTTACAAAGAGCTGTTGTTCTCTGGTTTTGGTTTTGTTTGTTTGTTTGTTTTGGAACCGATTGAAAGTATTAAGACCCAGTGAGACATGGTATCACCTGAACCCTGGAAACAGGTTACTCCCCGGTGCCAGGGGACTGACTGATATGCTCATGGACTACAGTAATTTATTCTTCTCAAACTGAAGTTCTGTTGTACTATAGTTATCATGAGAAACTAATCTGATAAAAGTGTTATTCTCACCAGAGAAAGACAAATATGAGGAGGAAGTAGAGAGGAGGCGGTGGAGCTGCTAAACCCGGATAAATTCTCTTCAACCTCCTGAGCAACTACGCCAGTTATTCATCAGGCAGGAATGAGTTGAGGGTGTGGATGGTAGGGAGAAACTATACCCTTACTCCAATAAAGACCACCCATGCTGAAATTACGAATGAGAGAACCTTCTGCCTAAAGACAGTTTGACATAAAGACATAAGCCAAGAAGACAAGAATTTAACAAACCAAACAGAAGGCAACTGTGAATAGAGTTCAGTCTGAATGGGGCTCAGTGGGAGGCTGGGTTATTTAAAGGGTAATTCATATTGAAAGTGGGAGAAAATTGAGGCCTTAAAGAAGTAGGATTCTTGAGATGGGTCAGTAGCTTTTAACCACAGGAAAAGAAGGTGTTGATAGACATTGAAACTTAACATCCAAAAAAGTAAATGAATAAGTCAACAGTACAGCACACCATACTAATCAACTTGAACCGGCATTATAAGATACCATGGACATTTCTCATCTGGAAGATACATGATGAAATATCTTCCTCAGAAATTTAGTCTGTCTTTTATTTTTTATAGAAAAATTACAAAAACTTAAGCTATTGTAATGATCTACTGTCATCTCCAGAAATAATGGTTCCAATCATTAACTTCATATGGTAAAAATATGATTGGTTAATGGTCAGTTATTATGCATTACGTTCTTTAAAATCATGTTTCTAAAAATATTCAATTTACAAATCATGAACTATTATACAGTTCTGTTAAATAGTGGAAGCTTAAAAATAGTAGTCCAAAAACCACAGCTGTTATTTCTATAATGAATAAGAAACTGGTTTTGTTTAAATACCAAGGAGTAATCTTTAGAGAGGGGAACAAAATCATCATGAGGATTTAAGAAATATTGATCTCTTGTCTGCCACCATTCTAAAAATACAAATAAAATATTTGTACCTGAGAGTAGTAAGGAGAAAAATAACTTAAACCTGTTATTTTCCAAATCATATCTGCACTTGTCAGTGTTCTTAGTGGTCATACATTTTATTAGAATATGAAACTATTCCCAACTTTTAAGAAACATGTTTTAAAGGTAACTATTTATTAAAGGGTTTAACAAATTTAAACATAAGTGCTACAATAGTTATTATTTAAATTGTTTTATTAAGCAAAGGTTCATAAAGTGATCAGTAAGAAAATAAATAAATATGGTTAACTGAAACAGAAAAAGTTCCTTGGGAAGACTAAGAATTTCACATTGTTCTCTAAACTCACGAGATACTGTTTCAAATGTCAATTTAACATATTTATAAATGGATAAATTGATCTTTTTAAAGGACTAGGTACTCCTATATTTTGACAATAAAATGCAATTTGGTAGGATGTATTTGGAAGGCAATAAGCTAAAACATACCAGGATGTTCAAAATATTCATCCACTTTTTCTAAGTCATTCCTGTCTTAGGAGTTATTCTTTGGAAATATGTTAGGTTTTGACAAAGATTTATATAGGAAAATATCTTTCAGTATAAGCTTACAATACTGAAAAGCTAGAAATGGCATAAATACTCGGAATTCAGAGATGGCTTAATGAAACATGATTTATGTACATACTATAGTTTCATGATTTATGTTCATACTACAGAACTGAATGTTTAATAGTTATAACTTCTTTTTACTCTTTCTCTTATAACATGATCATTCATGTGTCTTCAGAAAACTATAAAACTGCCTATACTGACATAAAAATTTTGCATGAGGTATTTCCACAATTGTTTTAATTAGAAACTGAGATTCATACCAGCGTGTTTCTTGTTGTTACAATAACAAATGACTACAACCTGGGCTGCTTAAAATATGAACCTGCCAGCTCTTTTATTGCTTGTATAAAGGAGGACTACTGATTTCTTTGAGTTAATTTTGTAGCCAGCCACTTTGCTGAAGGTGTTTCTCAGCTGTGGGAGTTCTCTGGTAGAATTTTTGGAGTCATTATGAATACTATCACAACATCTGTAAATAGCAATACTTTAACTTCTTCCTTTCCAATTTGTATCTCCTTTAGTTGTCTCATTTCCCTAACTAAAACTTCAAGTCCTATATTGAGGAAATTTGGAAAGAGCAGACAGTCCTGTTTTATTCTTGATTTTAGTGGAAATGTTTTAAGTTTCCCTCCATTTAACTTAGCTATTGGCTGCATATTACTTTTATTGTGTTTAGGTATGTAGCTTGTATCCACGCTCTCTCCAAGACTTTTATCATGAAGAGGTGTTGAGAACGCTTTTTTTTTGTCATCTAGTGACATCTGATCATGTAGGTTTTTTTTCTTTCAACTTGTTTGTATGGTGGATTACATTGATGGATTTTCCTATATTGAACCATCCTCGCATCCCTGGGATGAAGCCTGATTAATCATGGTGGTTGTAATGTGAATAAATAAATTAATTTTAAACAAACCATGAATTTGTCTCACAGTCTTGAGGTCAGAATTCAAATGCTGTACACTGGGTTGAATCTGGAGGGTCGCAGAATAGCACTCCATGAAGATCTAGGGGGGAACTCCTTGTCTTTTTCTCTGTCAGCGTCTAGTGCCTGTCATTTCATGGCTAATGGTAGCACCAGTGCAATTTCTGTGTCTGTTGTCACACTGCTTCCCCTATTCTGTGTCAAGTATTCTCTGCCTCCCTCTTACACACTGGACTGCTTTAAGTCACATCAGGATGGGTGATCCAGGCACTGTCTCAGGACCACTATGAACACAGTTCTTTTTGACATATAATCCCAAATTCACAGGCTCCAGACATTAGGGTACAGACATCTTTAGATGATGATGGTGGTGGTTATTATTATTTTATTATAAATCACAAGTGGCTATTATATTTTACTATTTGGATACTTTATTCTGTGACCCACATTTAAACTATGTTTGTATATTTATTCACAAACATATATATATATATATATATATATATATATATATATTACAGACTTTTAAAGATAAATAATTGATAGGATGATTTCTCATGACCTTTTCAGACATCCTTTCTGCTAAATACCCTCCTTCTGTATTTAATTCCCTCTCCATAGTTCGAGCCTTCCACTTCCTTTTTTCCATTTCCCTGGTCAGATAGATCACTTTGCCCTGCTATTCCCCTCTCTCTTTCTCCCCACCCCCATACTACAGCAATGCTCCCTCTTTACTTACCTAGTTTCTGCAGTTAATCTGAGAAATATACTCACACCTAAAGATTTTAAGTTAGGAGGCTCCAATGAGAAAGAACATATGGTGTTTGTCTTTCTGAGTCTGTGCTACCTCAATGTCTTCTAGTTGTATCAATGTATCTTTAAATTTGATTATTTAATTTTTATAGTTGAACAGTATTCCCTGGTGTCTATGTACCAATATCTATTCGTTTGTTCAAGGACATTTAGGTTGTTTCCATTTCCTAGCTATTGTGAATAGAGCACGAATGAAGATGGCTGAGCATGTGGCTGTGGATTAGGGTATGGAGTCCTTTGGGCATATGCCAGAGAATGGTAGATCTGAATGGTAGGGTAGATGTAATTTTAGCTCTTTGCAAAGTATCTACACTGAATGCCCTAGAGGCTATACCAGGCTGAGATCCCACCAACAGTGAATGAGGGATCCCTTTCCCCCACACCCCTTCCAGGATCTATTGTTTGTTATTATGTTGATCTTTGCCACTCTGAATATCCTTTTCAGGAATGAATTCTTCAGTTGAAAAATAGTGCCAGAAGTTCAATTATTTCAGAGGTCACTTCCTGATATCATGGCACTTTATGCTCTGAATTTCCTATTTGATGGTTTGAGACATGTCAGTTGACTGAAAGGTCAATTACTTGACAGTCTAAGCCTTACCAGTGGTGGAATTGGAGCTTATTTTTCCTAAAACTTTGTAGTCAAGATGATGTATGCTGTTTTTTGTTCCAAGTCAGTGTAGTTTCCAATGGCTCATAGTTTGCTATTACTGTGACCAACTTGGATTATGGGCTGAATCAAGCTAACCTCATAGGGTGACACATAGCTGTAGTTTACTGTAACTATTTTCTTGTTAGCAGAGCACTGAGGTGAATTCTTGACCTTGTTAGGATGAAACTCAAAATAAGTCTTATATCCCAGACACTAACTACCCTTAGCAATTCACTTGTAAATGAGATATTATTTAAATAAATTAAACTTAAATTTGATTAGTTCAGTTCAAGTTAATTATTTAATTAAAATGCTTTAAGGTTTGTATTAACAAATTAACCTTCAACTGTTCTTTGTATAAACTTGACTGTATTAACACAGGAAGATGTAATAATTCCATTTTATCTTCAGATTAACAACCATCAGTTTCCCCAAGAGTAAAATTTAATCCTTGTTTTCCTAGATCTTGTTGGGATGTTTAAGGGATCCAAGATAACTTTATATTATAGGAAAATGATGAATGGTGTGGGAGACAATGTATGTTCCAGCCTGGCAGAAAGAGTCATCCATCCATGACACTGATATTAGGTCTATGATGAAAGGGCACTTCTGTGTCATGTTGTTTCAGCTTCAATAACTCAGGAAAGCTTCATTTAAGCCAACAGTGTCTCCCAAGACCAACACAGATATTCTATTTGTATTTATCATTATTTCTAGTATGGAAACACAAAACAAAATAGAAACAATTTATTAAGAAGTCCTAAATATAGCTATTTCCTGAGAGGCTCTGACAATACCAGACTAATACAGATGTAGAGGCTCACAGCCATTCATTGAACTGAGTACACGGTCCCCAATGAAGGAGTTAGAGAAAGAATCTACGGAGCTGAAGGGTTTGCAGCCCCTTAGGACGAACAACAATATGAATTAACTAGTACCTTCAGAGCTCCCAGGGACCCAACCACCAACCAAGGACTAAACATAGTGGGACTGAATGTTTTGGCAGCATGTGTATAGTAGAGGATTGCAAATTTGATCATCAATAGGAGGAAAGGACCTCAGCCTTGTGAAGGTTTTGTATCCTAGTGTAGGGGAATGCCAGGGCCAATAAGTGGGAGAGGGTGAGGTGGCAGGCATGGGGAGTGGGGAGGCAATAGGGGTTTGTTCTTGTTGTTTTTGTTTGTTTGTTTGTTTGTTTTTTGGAGGGGAAACTGGGAAAAGAGAAATTTACATATAAATAAAGAAAATATCTAATAAAAAAAAAACCTCATGGACCACATGAAGCTCAAGAAGAAAAAAAAAAAGAAGTCATCATTGTACAAAAGATATCAAGTGAGGCCTATTGCATCTGAAGACAACTGCTAATTAGAATCAAATCTTAAATAAATACAAATTTACATCTCCCAGTACTGTCCATTTATATCATTCTGTCCAAATTATACATTATTTTCAATTTATGCAATCCCTAATATTAGAATAAGATGCTTAAAATCTTTTCTTTCACCTGGCCATTTTGTCATACTTCATTTATTTTTTTCAAGTCAATTATCAAAACATTTAATTATGAAAAAAAATTTAGTGAATTTTTGCATTATTGCCATACATCCAATAAATGAAACTTCTAATAAGAATTCTTAGGATGAACCTTCTAAACATATCAATTTCAGTTCCATTGACTGTTAGCTAAGGAGGATTGCTGGATTATATGATTATTCCATTTCTTTTTTCTGTTTGTTTAATGGAGGAAATTCAATATTGTTTTCTCATTATGACTGTACCAATTTTTATTCCAACCAAAAGTACCTGAGATTTCCAATTTTACCATATCTTTGATAAACCGAGTCTGAAGGATATAATGCTAATTCAAATAAACCAGCCACAGAAAAGCAAACATTGAATGTTTTCTCCTTAGATGCAGAAAAAGCATTTGACAAAATATAACACCCTTTCATGTTAAAAGTATTGGAGAGATCAGGAATTTAAGGTCCATACCTGAACATAATAAAAGCAATTTATGGCAAGCCAATTGTCAAAAATCAAATTAAATGGAGATATACTTGAAGCAATTCCACTAAAATCAGGAACAAGACATATCTATTCAAGTAATCAAAGTGCTGGCTAGAACAATAAAACAACAAAAAGACATCAAGGGGATACAGATTGGTAAAGAAGAAATAAAGGGATGACTATTTGCAGATGATATGATAGTATACATAAGCTACCCAAAAAATTCTAACAGAGAACTTCTCTAGCTGATAAACAACTTTAGCAAAGTGGCCAGATATAAAATTAACTCAAATAAATTAGTAACCTTCTTTTATACAAATGATAAACAGGTTGAGAAAGAAATTAGGAAAATAACTCCCTTCACAAAAAACAACAAATAATATAAAGTATCTTGGGGTAACTCTAACCAAAGGAGTGAAAGATCTATATGACAATAACTTCAAATCTCTCAAGAAAGAAATTGAAGAAGATCTCAGAAAATGGAGAGATCTTCCATGCTCATAGATTGGCAGAATTAATATAGTAAAAATGGTGATCCTATCAAAGGCAATCTAAAGATTCAGTGCAATCCCCATCAAAATTCCAACACAATTCTTCAAAGACATGGAAAGAACAATTCTCAAATTCATCTGGAAAGGCAAAAAACCCAGAATAGGAAAAGCAATTCTTAACAATACAAGAACAGCTAGGGGAATCATCATCCCTGACCTCAAGCTTTACTACAGAGCAACAGTGATAAAAACTCATGGTATTGGTACAGAGTCAGACACACTGATCAATGGAATAGAATTGAAGACCCAGAAATAAAACCACACACTTATGGTCACTTGATCCTCAATAAAGATGCCAAAAATATACAATGGAAAAAAGAAAGCATCTTCAATAAATGGTGCTGGTCTAACTGGCTGTCTGTGTGTAGAACAAAAATAGATCCATCTTTGTCACCTTGCACAAAGGTCAAGTCCAAGTGGATCAAGGACGTCAACAGAAAACCAGATATACTGAATCTAATAGAAGAGAAAGTGGGAAAGAGCCTTGAACTCATTGACACAGGGGGAAATTTCCTAAACAGAACTCCAATGGCTCATGCTCTAAGATAAAGAATTGATAAATGGGACCTCATGAAACCAGAAAACTTCTGTAAGGCAAAGGATATAGTTATAAAACAAGTCGGCAACCTGCAGATTGGGAAAAACCTTCACTTACCCCACATCCGATAGAGGGCTAATATCCCAAATGTATAAAGAACTCAAGAAGTTAAGCACCAAAAAAACAAAAACAAAAACAAACAAACAAACAAAAAACAATCAAGAAATCAGGTATAGAACTAAACCAAGTATTTACAACTGAAGAATCGTGAATGGATGAGAAACACCTAAAGAAATGTTCAAAGTCCTTAGTGATTAGAGAAATGCAAATCAAAACGACCCTGAGATTCCACCTTACACCAATCAGAATGGCTAAGTTCAAAACCTCAGGTGACAAGACATGTTGAGAGGGATGTGGAGAAAGAGAAACACTCCTTCATTGCTGGTGGGATTGCAAACTGGTATAACAACTCTGGAAATTAACTTGGAGGTTCCCCAGAAAATTGGAAATAGCTCTACCTGAAGATCCAGCAATACCACTCTTGGAAATATACCCAAAAGATGCCCACCATGCCATAGGGGGGCATGTTTCACTATGTTCATAGCATCCTTATTTGTGACAGCCAGAAGCTGGAGACAACGGAGATGTCCCATGACAGAAGAATGAAAAAGAAAATGTGGTTCATTTACACAATGGAATACTACTCAGCTATTAACAAAGAGGACATCCTGAGCTTTGTAGGCAAATGGATGGAACTAGAAAATATCTTAAGTGAGGTAACTCAGACCCAAAAAGACATGCATGGTATGTACTCATGAATAAATGGATATTACTCCCCCCCCCAAAAAAAAGTACAGAATACCCCAGATACAGTCCACAGAACTCAAAAAGGTCAACAAGCTGAAGTGCCCAAGTGAGGATGTCTCAGTCTCACTTGGGAGGGAGAAGAAAGCAATCACAGGTTGGGAGGGAGGGATCTGGGAGGGAAAGTGGACAGGCATGGGGGTGGGGGGTAAAGAGGGGAACCTGATCTGGTAGTGGTTGAGGGAAAAGAACTGAAGCCCTGAGGGCCAGCAGAAAGAATAAAGACAGGCAACCTTAGGAGGTAGGAGTTTGGGGGACCCTCTAGAATGCACCAGAGACCTGGGAGGTGAGAGACTTTCAGGACTCAAAAGTAGGGATCTTAGATGAAATGCTCAACAGTAGGTAGAGGGAACTTATAGAGCCCACCTCCAGTGGCAAGACAGAGCATCAAGTGAAGGAGGGGGTTCCCATCCCACAGTCAAAACTCTCAACCATAATTGTTTCTATCTGAAAGAACTTCAGGGATGGAAATGGAGAGGAGCCTGAGGAAAAGAAGGTCCAGCAACAGGCACTATGTGGGATCCAGCTCAGGGGGAGGTCCCAAGGCCTGACACTATTACGAAGGCTATGGACCACTCACAAAAAGGGACCTATCATGTCTGCCCTCTGAAAGACCCAACAAGCAGCTGAGTCAGATGCAGATGTTTGCACCCAGCCAATGGACAGAAGTTGCTGACCCCTGTGGTTGAATTAGGGGAAGGCTGAATGAAGCTGAGGAGGATGGTGACCCTGTAGGAGGACTAGTAGTCTCAATTAATCTGGACCCCCCAAGACCTCTCAAACACTGGACCATACATCAGTTGATATGAGGCCCCAACACATATATAGTAGAGGACTGCCCTGCTGGGTTTGTGTTCCACCAAAAAAGATGCACCTAACCCTCAAGAGACTGGAGGCCTCAGAGACTTTAGAGGTCAGGTGGGGTGGGGGTTGGGGAGTGGGAACATCCTCGTGGAGACAGGGGGTGTGGAGGAGGTATGGGGTGTGAAACAGTAGGAGTGTGGAGGGGGATGTGTAATAAAATCTGGAGTGTAAATGAATAAATAGATAAATTTGTTAAAAACAAACAAACAAACAAAAAGAATCTAAAAGAAAATGTCTAACCCACAGTGCTGCCTCTGACTCTGCTGCCTGCTTTTGGGACCCTTTCCTCTTAATGAGTTGCCTTCTCCAGCATTAATAGGAGAGAAGGTGCCTAGTCTTACTATAACTTGGTGTGCCAGAGCGAGTTGATTTCTCAGGAAGGCCTGCCCCTTTTCTGCAGAGAAATAGCAAAGGAGTGGAAGTGGGCACGGAGAGGAGATGGGTTAGGAGAGAACCTAGGAGGAGAGAGGGAGAAGAAGCTATGGTTAGGATGAGAAAAAGAAAAAAGATAGCTATGCTGGGTGGAAAAGAAGTGGCTCACAAAATTATATTATTCAAGAATTCCCACAACAATTTTGATACCTGTTGAAATGGTAAAGAAGATTGGATTCAAGACTATTGTGATGGGGTCTTGCAATAAAGGGGTAAGAAAGGTCTTAAGTCTAAATGCAACAACAGCACCCTGATATTTATAGCTAAATGGCAAGATGAATGGGATTCTTGGAAAGGAGTCATAAAAGGGATGGTACGTTTTAGCCACATACTACCACAAACTAGTCATATTTTAAAAGCAGGACATTCGTTTTAAATTGATTTAGGGAAATGGTTGCAAAATTGAACACAACAAGCAGAGGCACAAAATCCTAAGGTTAGTCTCATCTGAGAACGTGGTACAAAGAAACTTAAGTGACATTTGGTTTAGGAGAGAGTACTTGTTAAGTTTTCCCCATTATCATTTTACTGTACACCCTAATTTCCAGACACCAAAGAGTGAATGCTATTTTTAAGCTACCTTGTGAGTAATCATTTTAAGCACTTGGGGCCACTGTCTTGAGTTCTCCACTATTTTACTTTTCTTTAAAGACCTACATTTCCTGAAAATGTCAGAGTAGCAATTAGACTGTGAGAACACACTGTAGTTGGATGGAAATAGTGCAGAGCTTGTGATGGGCAGGAACACCCCGGCTATAAAGACTGGGGTTTCTGCACCCAATGAGTGTTAGAAAACCAAAGAAACTGCAAAGAGGATAGATTTTCCAAAAATCCTTTAGTAAACAGGGGCCACCTGAGGACTGCTCAGATTTCATATTGAGAATAAGACTTGCAATTATTATTAAAGACACAGGGATTTGCATCCAAAAGAATGTCAGATTTCTCCCTGCTGGCCAAGAGACATATTACTGTTGGCTCAGAAATTAATAAAGAAAAATTATAATAACTACAATAAACCCAAGCACACACTCAGGGGAAAAAAAGAATAAAAGAAAGGCAAACCATGCTTCAAAACTTGTTACACAGATCTGAAAAATAAAGAAGGAAAAAAAGAAAGAAAATCTGGCTTATTCAATAAAGTGCACTTACTTATGTTCTAAAGACATAAATTCAAAGGTATAAATTAGTCATTATGTCATAATAGCAATGAAAGGGTTAAGATAAGAGAGGAAGGATACTGGTAACCCGCAAACAACTACAAGTGACTAAAATTCCACAGGGAGAGATGAAATCTCTGCGCTGAACGCAGTAGAAAGCAAGAGAGAGCTGATGAACACACATAAGAAGCGGAGAAGGCACAAACAGCAGAGCCTCATATCCACTCTTACAGTTGCCGCTCTCCTCCTCCTCTCTGGGTTACCATTCTGTCTAAACTCCACTCCACAGTTACCTGGCAACATCCAGGTAGGACTGACCCACTAGGAGAGGGGCTGTTTGCCCCCTCCTCTCCCTCTTGATCTCTTGTTCCTTTCTTGCTTTCTTGGGCTCTTGCTCCCTTGCTCTTCCCGCGCCCCACCCCCCATCCTATTACCATTCCCTTCCCCC
>JADRCD010140025.1:0-11686 GCA_019843815.1 Montemys delectorum | reverse complement strand
CTCCATCTATGGTAATTGAGAGTTTTGCTGGGTATAGTAGCCTGGGCAGATGTCATACAGACCCTACAAGAACACAAATGCCAGCCCAGGCTACTATACCCAGCAAAACTCTCAATTACCTTAGATGGAGAAAACAAGATAGTCCATGACAAAACCAAATTTACACAATATCTTTCCACAAATCCAGCCCTACAAAGGATAATAGATGGAAAACATCAACATAAGGAGCAAAACTACACCCTAGAAGAAGCAAGAAAGTAATCTTTCAACAAATTCACACAAACCTAATTCCACCTCTTATAACAAAAACAACAGGAAGTAACAATTACTTTTTCTTAATATCTTAATATGAAAATTAATATTACCAACATATCTTAATCGATTGAAATCTAAAAATATGAGGAATTAGAAATTTATTGACTGTCATCCAGTAGTCTCTCTAATTTGGTAACTGGAGAAATAGGTCCAATATTATACAATCCATATACACTTTCAGCTTGTTTGTGACAGTGTCTTGCTGTGTACAACATAATGGTCTTAAGAACTTGCTTCTCCTATCTCAGCCTATTAGTAGTATTGTTTATTTCATGTTTTTACACTATACTATGGTTTTCAGAACAGCTTACATATTTTGAAAGTATTTCTATACCCAAAAGAAATGTAGACAATTAAATTGGGAGGCGGTTTGTAAGAGAACAACAAAGAGTAAGACTGAATGCTTTGCTTGATGTTTGTAACTCTTGTATCAAGTTAGCACAGTAAGAGCCAAGATTTTAAGCTTTACTAAATACAAAACAAACAAACAAAAACACTATATATTTATGTTCATTTAAGAAAATATTAGTAGTGATGTATTATTTTGAAATATACAGTTAATATGTTTGGAGTTATTTAAAATTTATATTGAGAAAAACGTATGTTTTCAGTATTGCTATAGACAAGCATCTACATAACACTGTTAAATTGATTGTTGTTTTATATCAAACAACTTTTATAATACTCATTTTTATTGTTATATTTTATAAATTTTAAAGAATGACAAAAAAAGATATTATAGGTATTGAAGGAGGGGTCTCTGGGAGGAGTTGGGGTACAAAAGGAAAACAAGAATGTGATTTAATTCTATTTACTTAAAATATGGTTTTATTTTATTTTTTCAAAGATTTATTTATTTTTATTTATTTTTTGTGTATGAGTACACTGTAGCTGTACAGATGGAGGTGAGCTATCGTGTGTGTGGCTGCTGTTGATCTCAGGACCTCTGCCAGCCTGCTCGCTCCAGCCCTGCTGGCTCCATTGTAACTTACTGAGCTCTGTCTTAATTTACTACAGCTGCCTTCAGACCTGCCAGAAGAGGGTATCCAATCTCATAAGTGGTTGTGAACCACCATATGGTTGCTGGGATCCGAACCCAGGACCTTCGGAAGAGCGGTCAGTGCTCTTACCCGCTGAGCCATCTCGCCAGCCCTAAAATATGTTTTTAAATGTTAACAAATTCAAATAAATTGAAATCATGTAACTTTTCTCATTATAATGCAATAAAACTTTTAAAAAAAAAAGGAAAAAAAAGAAAAGAATTGATTCATTTGCAGTTATAGGAAATAATAGAACATTTGGGACTAGAGAGATGGCTCAGTGGTTGAGCATGCTGACCGCTTTTCCAGAAGACCCAGGTTCAATTCTTTCTACCCACATCGTGACTCACAACCATCTCTAGCTATGGTTTGAGGGATCAGATGCTTTCTTCTAGCCCCTGCTGTCACAAGACACACATGGTACACATATATGTATGCAGCTAAAACCTATTTTAAAAAGGTAAGTAATAGAAAGCTATATGCCATATGCCCTTTAACCAGTACCAATGGTAATTTCTTTTGAAATGTAATAATCAGGAAACTGACAGGATTCACATTCCTTATTCAGATTTTGTAATATTATACAAATTCATTTATACGTGTTTAGTTCCATCCAGTGTAGTCTAATATTTATTTTGACAAATTAATGTTAATTTAGTTTACTAATTATGGATCAGTGTGGTTAAAACATAAAATTCCACTACATGGATTGTTTGTACCACCTTTTTTCTATCCTTTCCTTACTACTGTAATCCTGACAACCACAATTCTGTTTTTAACACAGGGTTTTGTCACTTCAAAGATGTCATATATTGCCAGGCAGTGGTACACACCTTTAAGCCCAGCACTTGAGAGGCAGAGGCAGGCGGATTTCTGAGTTTGAGGCCAGCCTGGTCTACAGAGTGAGTTCCAGGACAGCCAGGACTACACAGAGAAATCCTGTCTTGAGAAAAAAAAAAACTCTTTAAAAAAAAAGATGTCATATATTGGTTATTGTGGCACTAAACTACCTATAAGAATAAGCAGCTGGATTATTTAAGTCCATAAGTCCAAGACCATCCTGGACAAATATGTACCTGTCTCAAAAAAAGAGCAATATTATATAGACTCATAATGTGTGAACCTTATAAATGATGATATTTAGCATTTCAGATTAGATTTTTATTTTGCATAATTGTCTTGAAATATATCTAAATTATGTATGTCGATTCCTTTTTATTGTTGAGTATAAATATTTATCTCTTCATCTGTTTTTAGATAGTTGGGTTGTTTCTAATTTGGGGTTAAGAATAAAGCTATTTGGATGCAAACCTTTGATCCCAGCACTTGGGAGGGAGGGCAGGAGCAATTGTCCAATTTGAGGCCAGCATGGTCCCCATAGTGAGTTTCAGGTTAGTCAGAGCTACACAGTGAGACCTTATGTGTCTTGTGTCCATGTGCAGTAGCATGTGCACAAAAATCAAAGGGCAACTTTAGCAGTCAGTTTCTGCCTTTCATCTGTTAGTTTTCAGGGATTAAACTTGGGCTGTCAACCTTGGCACCTAGCACCTTCACCAGGCAGGCTATCCCCTAGCCCCCACAATAGATTCTCAATATGTGCAGTGTAGTAGATATCTTTAGTCTTATTTGGCTTAAATAGCATGACAAGTTGGTAACTTTAAAAAGGCCAGCCAGTGCTTCCTGTAAAGCACTAGTGGTTGTGTGCCAGAAGTGCAGGTGTGTTTTGAAGTGTGACTTTTCATGCCAGAGTTTGAAGTTCAGTGTACTTAGGAACTTCTGATAGCATCCAGTCTTATAGAATGCTGTTCCAGGCCGGAAATGACAGAGTTTGCTTACTCCTGTGGTAGAGAGTAGTTGTTCCCTGTATGCCTGCCCTCTGGTGGATTTGTAGGGAGTCAGCTTTGTGCAAGTCATGGTATAAACCTTATTTGTTTACCTGCTGTCTTGTGGAGTGAGAGCCAGATTTGTGCAGAGTTAGAGAACGCTAGCAGTGTTGAGGTTGTTGTGTTTAAAGTTCTTCGTGTATTTTAGATACTGATTCTTGGTTACATACACCTTTCTTTTCTGTATTTTTTCCTTTGCTTTTTGGTAATATTTCTTTTATTCTGTTATAAAGGCTTTTTTGTTGTTCTTAAAAACTTTTTATTGGTTCTTTGTGAATTTCACATCATGCACCCCAGTTCTACCCTCCCCTTATTCCTACTGAAATGTGTCACAGTGTGTATATAACCTTTTGTCCACACTTCTTTGCTTACAAATGTTCATTACAATGACTAATTGGTCTAGTAGGAGGCCTCTGGCTTCTGCTACTTTATCAATACTGGAACCTCACTGGGATTTCTCTTGGATATCCTATTGTTGCCCTGTGTCATGGAGATCCTGTAGTTTTGGGTCTATAGGATGGGTCCCTTCATGCACTCCAGCAGTTCATCAATGGTTTAGATGTTGAAGTGGGTCAATTCATAGCCTTGGATCTGGGCCTGAGAAATACCTGAGCTGATCAGCCCACAGGCTCTCCTGCTCTCACACTGGCTCTCCCACCCCTGGGGCCAGCTCACCAGCAACTCCCCCAACCAGAGCCAGCTCTACTCTGTTGCCCAGGAGGTGCAGGGCCTGTGTTCCTGAGTGTTGCAGCTGGAGAGAGAAATGGTCAGTTCTCTCACTCTTGTGACCCTGGGGCCAGCCCTCCTACTTGCCATAGATGGCCAGGGGTGAGGGAGGGGAGGAGGGCATCTCTCCCTCTTCCAGGCCACTGCCCAGCAGACCAAAAGATAGGGCTGGCTCTCCTGGGCTGACCCCTTGGGAGGGAACAGCTCCCCTGCAGCCTCCATATCCAGGGCCAGCTCTGCTGTGATGCCCAGGTGAGGTTCAGGACCCTGGAGCACTTATTCTCCTAAGTACTGCAGTAGGTTATGGGCAGAGCCAACCGCAGGTGGTGAAGAACAAAGCCTTTTCTCTTTGATCCAAGTCACTACCACTGCAGGGGAGATGAGTGGTAGGGCCAGCTTTCTCACACTGGTATCCTTGTGGCTGGCTTAGCAAAGTCCCACAGTGTGGGTGGGGTCAGTTCTCTTGATCTCATGCCTCCAGAGCCAGCTCTCCCATGATGCCCAGGTGAAGAGTGGGGCTAGTTCTGCACAATCCTCAAACCAGATGGCAGCCCAGACCAAAGGGTACCTGCCTGGCCTTTGATAGTAACAGACCCCTGCTGCTGCAGGGCCATAGACCCAGACATGGTCCCCAGTAACAGCACAGGCCAGAACCCTACCATGATCCCAGATGGCATCACCAGCTATTTTCATCAGGCTGCTCCTCACTACCCTTGAGTCTCCAGTTCTGCCTCTCTTCATTGTGCCCACATCCTTGTGTTTCTCTTCCATTTCCCCACCACTTGCTTCCTTTAGTGGCCACTGGGGTTATCCCAGGAGTACTGTGCTGCGCTCTTGCATTATGGTGCTGGGCCAAGGTCTGGGGGTACGCCAGACTGGTGGTCATCTCTGGTTATCTCCCTGTCCAGGCCCCATGGTGCTGGTCTGGTGGTCATCTCGAGCTAGCTCCTCCCCTGGTCAGCCCAAGGGACCCCTTCTGAGGGTTGTCTTTCTGGGGTTCACCGTCCCCCACCCCTTTCCCAAGGCCCACAGGCATCGTTCTTCTAATTCCAGCTTGCCTCCCATCCTGGCAGCCTGTCCCAGCCTGCTTGGGTGCAGGATTGGTGGTTGTTTCAGGTGTGCTTTTTTTCAGAGTGTGTTAGGCTACTAATCATTCATATGCTCCTAGGTCAGGATACGGAGCATAGACATAGCCTCTCTCTCCTCTGCCACACGCAGCAGCCATACCTGCAGTGCCTCTAGGGGCAGGGGTGCAATAAACTGATTTCCAGTTTTTCATTGTTTTTTATGGATTGTACTTTAGTATCATGACACAAAGAACTCTTATCACTTTGAGTGAACCTGAAAAATTTTTTTACTATGAGTTTTTCTTAAAATTTTACAGTTTTGTATTCAATCTAGGTTTCATTGTGAGTTAATTTTTGTAGGTATAAAGTTCAGTTCAAAATTATTTTTTGTACTATGGATCTCTCACTCGGTTTATTGAAAAGGCTCTTTTTCCTTCACTAAATGTATCTGATTCTGAGTTTTCTTATTTGTTCTTGTGTCCCTCTAAGAATATAGTACTGCCTTGTTTCTATAGTTACACCGTGTGCTTTAACATCGGGATAGAGTAACTTCTCCTCTTCAAAATCATTTGTTATAGAAGCTTTTCCATATGTCCAAATCCATTGCTGGAATTTTAACGGTTGTTGATGGACTTAAAGATGAATTAGGGGAAACTAATATCTTTATTATCCCCAGTCTTGCACTCTATGAATATGATGTGTTACTCCTTTAATTTGGGACTTTAATAAAGTTATAGATCTAATTATGCGAGTTTTTTATGCTTATGCTTAAATGAAAAGTTTAGTTTTCTGTGGTGCAGTTGTGAATAATGTCAGGTTTAAATTCAGTTTTCACATGTTCATTGCTACTAAATAAAAATGTGATTGTGGGTCCCCAATGAAGGAGCTAGAGAAAGGACCCAAGGAGCTGAAGGGTTTGCAGTCTCATAGGAGGAACAACAATATGAACTAACCAGTACCCCCCCAGAGCTCCCAGGGACTAAACCACCAACCAAAGAGAACACATGGTGGGACTCATGGCTCCAGCTGCATGTGTAGCAGATGATGGCCAAGTCGATCATCAATGGGAGGAGAGGACCTTGGCCTTGTGAAGGCTCTCTGCCCCAGGGTAGGGGAATGCAGGGCCAGGAATTAGGGAGAGGGCAGGTTGGTGAGCAGGGAGGGGGGAGAGAACAGGTTTTTTTTTGTTGTTTTGTTTTGTTTTTTTTTTTTTGGAGGGGAAACTGGGAAAGGAGATATCATTTGAAATGTAAATAAAGAAAATATCTAATTAAAAAAATAAACATCCTCTCAAACATTTAAAAAAAAGTGTGACTGCATGGCTGGCTTAGGTGGCTCAGGTGTTTAGTTCTCATGCTTGGGAGGCAGAGACAAGGAGGGCCTGTGGTTTAAGGTTAGTTTTAGCTCTGAAGAGTGAAGGCCACTCTGGCCTCTGGGAAACCCTGCCTCCAACCAAATTATCCAGGCAGAACAGCAGCGAAGTAACTGCTTCCGTTGAGCTGCACTCAACGCACACATTAGTAGTTCAAGGGCTTTTAAAAATATTTCTCAAGATTTTGAAATATTTAAAAATATTTTTAGGTGACTCTAATATTTAAAAGTATTTTTCTGGCCGGGCAGTGGTGGCGCATGCCTTTAATCCCAGCACTTGGAGACAGAGGCAGGCGGATTTCTGAGTTCGAGGCCAGCCTGGTCTACAGAATGAGTTCCAGGACAGCCAGGACTACACAGAGAAACCCTGTCTCGAAAAAAAAAAAATATTTCTCAAGATTTTGTATGCTGATATCGTTTTCCTATAGGAAAGTGTTTCACTTACACAATATGCATTTTAATTTTTTTCTTGTGGTTTAGAAAAAATGGTTTAGCAGTTAATATCACAGGCTGCTCTTTCAGAGGACCTGGGTTCAATTCCTAGCACCCACAGGGCAGCTCACAACCATCTGTAACTCCAGTCCTAGGGCATCTAACACCATCTTCAGGCTTCCTCAGGCACCATACCAACCTACATACATGTAGGTAGATACTCATACACATAAAAAATAAATAAACTAAAAACCTAAAAAATCAAAAGGTTCAAATAAAGGTTCAAAATTACAATTAATTTTTTTTTTTACGTTCTTACATAGGCTAAACTGGTAGTACTGTCTTTAATAGTTGTAGTGAAAGTGAATATTCGTGCCTTGTTTCTGATTTTACTATTACACACAGTGTAAATTATAGTTTTCTTGCTTGTTTTCATAGGTATTCTTTATTAAGTAGAAAATTTCCTTCCATGCAAAGCTTACTGAAGGCATTTAATGTGTATGGGTATGGGTTCAATCACAGAAACAGCCACGTGTTACTGTGATGGCACACTAACTAAATTGCAGAGGAAAGCATTTATTTGACTTATGTCATTGCTCTAGAGGCAGTGGGACCTGGAAGAATGGAGTTGATAAATGTGGCAGACTAAAGTCTCATGCAACAGTAAACTTTATTCAAGCATCAGACAGTTTATACTCTGAGGGGTAAGGAAGGTCACCTGAGTAAAGGTCTCACGAGGCCAAGCTGTATACAACCATAAGGACAAGCTACACGTGGAAAAAAAAAAGTTTTTCCATTGAGACATATAAAGGATAGTTTAAACATTTAATTGAATACCAACAGCAAGCACTACTGAGTAATCTGAAGAAAACTCAGTTCTATCTGCTACATCTGGGAGGAGACAAAAACACATTCCAAGAACAAACCCACGTTTTGAAGACATTGAGGTCACAGGGCTCTTGTCTTGTTTTCTCAGAGTGTTCTCACAAGCGCTCAGAATTCTCCTCACTCATAGCTCTATTCCTGGACCGTGTTCTGACAGCCTTATAGGCTGTAGTCTGTCAGAGAGAGAAGCAGAGACGGTGGCAAATGCCATAGCTTGCTTTCAGAGTGGCTTTCTTACACAGCCAGAGCCACTTGCCAGTGGGTTTCATCGCTCACAGTGAGTTGGACTGCCCTATATCAATCTTAATTAAGAAAATGCTCCATAGATATGCCACAAGCCAATGAATGAGGCAGTTCCTCAATTGAGGTGACTCTTTAAGTTTGTATTGTTGACAAAAACCTAAGCAGCGCAACTGGTACAAGAATACACATAAAGACGAGTCTTGACCTTATTATTGTGGGACCTCATTAAAGAGCTTTGGTGAAGTTGTTCTCTTTGTATCTGATTCTGGGACTTGACATCTGTATAGGATAGGCAGTTGTGTAAAAGTATTTCTCAGGGGTTTTTCCCTGTTCTCCTTGTACCTGAATAACTGTAGGGTATTTCTATGCCAGCTCTAGCCTGTTTTAGCTCTGGAATAAAGACACAGAGACCTGGTATTTTTACTAACAAGCTGTACACACTAAGCTGGGCAGATTCTGATCTAACCCAACTAGGTGCTACTACACAGCCAGATGTCCTGATATTTGCTATCTGATCTTGCCCCTAGTTTGCTCTGGTCCATGTGTGGCCTCATGGCTGCTTTCTCATCGAGATCTCAAGGCAAATCATCCCAGTCTCTCCATCTGGTTTTTCCACACCTTTCACTTCTTTCTGGTCTCCTTGGGACCTCTGACCGGGTCAGATGGTGTTCCTGCCCTATCCTCCTGCCCAGCTATTGGTGGATCAGCACTTTATTAACCAACCAGAAGTGATGGAAACTATTATTATTATTATATTTTATTTTATTATTATTTTGTTTTTCGGGATAGGGTTTCTCTGTGTAGCTCTGGCTGTCCTGGAACTCACTCTGTAGACCAGGCTGGCCTTGAACTCAGAAATCCGCCTGCCTCTGCCTCCCAAGTACTGTGATTAAAGGCATGTACCACCACTGCCCGGCAATGGAAACAATTTTTACATAACTTTGAGACTGGAGATGCTTGACCATGCCATCATCTGGACTGCAACCAGGTGTCTGGGCATAGACATCAGCATTGGATACACAGTGCACAAAACCACCCTCCAACGTAGTTGGAAAGGGAGTGTAGTGTAAAGTGGAAGGAAGCAAGGACAAGCTTGAATATTGAATACCAATATTTGTGGTGTTTTACTTTCATTTTCCCAAATTTTATATAAACGTGGCTGTCTATCCTGTCTAATGATAAGATTTGTCCCTTTTATAAGCACAAGCTAGGTCTCTTGAAGACATAGACTGCCAGACATTAATTAGATTGGAGAATATAATCAATGGGAACATTCTGTAGAAGGGAAAACATATGTCCTTTGCTATTAATTTGAGTGTCCAGTTGGCCCAGTATTTGAAAAAAGGGTGCTGCACAGGAAAGTGGTACAGTTACAGGACTAGTTGTGCCATTTCATCAAGGTGAGCCAAGAGCTAGCCACATTTGTGAGCTTTGAGAGCATCTGCCCCAACCTTCTGTAGACACAGTCCAATGCTGATGGGTTTTACTTTCGTATTTCCAAATTTATATGGCTGTCTATCCTGTTTAATGATAGAATTCAGTCCCGAAATGAATTCTGGGAAACATGGTTTAGATTAACTGAGACGAAGCAGTTCATAGTAGCTGTATATTTCTTTTTGATTATTGAATGGAAAGTTTGTTGTAGAGTTGGAAAGTGCCTTTCCCCACCCATTAAAGATAGATGATTTATGCCCTCTTCCACTGGTCCTTTGTCTTTGTCTAAAATAAGGTTGTAAATGAACCTTTGCACCAGGCTGTTTTCTAGGTGTATTAATTATTCTCTGTCTTTTGTGATAAAATACCCTGACAAAAACAGCTTAAGGGAGAAGAGGTTGATTTTGGTGCAGTTAATAGTTCATCACAGCAAGGAGGCTTATGGTGTCAGGGTCTTGAGATCACTGGGTATGCTGTATCCACTGTCAGGAAGCAGGGGGAGATGAGTGCTTGTGCTCAGCCAGCTTTCTTTTCATGAAGTCTAAGGCCAAAGGCCACAGAATGGTGCCACTCAAATTAGACTTCATCGTCCAGGGCGAGGGAGATGGCTTAGTGGTGAAGAGCATTTCCTCTTCCAGAAGGCCTCAGCTCAGTTCTTCAGAAGGCCTCAGCTCAGTTCTTCAGTTGTACTCTAAACCCGTTTATTACATACACAACATCCACTCAGACTTCTCAGAGGTGGTAGGTGGGTTCGGGAGACAAGGAGACCAACATGACTTTAAAGCCCATACTGCTTGCTCTGTTAGGTGTGGTAGAATCCTTTTCGTCTGACTTTGGAAGGAATGGTGGGGCTGGGAAAGTGGTTCAGTGGTAGAGTGGTTGCCTAGCATGTGTAAGGTCCTGGACTTGATCACTGACTTGAGAGAGGGGCAAAGAGGGGTCGGAGGGAGGAGAAACTGATTAATAAGTGTGTGTAATTTTTAATACTGTTCAAAAGAGCTTAATATTAAATAACTCAGGTTTTTAAACTTGAAGCTTATATTTTGGTTGATTTTGGCTTCTGAATGTACATTTTTGTGGGATATCTAGACAACATCATCAGTTTTTGTCCAGAGTCACACAAAAGGAACTATTTATTTAACAGTATCATGCCCTAGAAATGCCTTTGGGTACATATTTCCTATGTGAGGGCTCTTGCAGAACAACTCATTTTATTTTCTATGTTTTTATGACCTTCCACCATTTTGTTTAGATCAAAGTGGCTATAGCTAGACATTTAAATTCAGACTTTACATTTTTAGAAAACTATTTCTAATATTTTGACATTTATTTCTTGTAATTTTTATCACATTATTAAGTTGAACACCTTGTTACTTTAATTCAGATAGATTACCAAACCTACCTTTGGCAAAAAAGAAAAGTTTTTTCTGTCTCCTACATTTTTATTTTTTAAAAAACTGAAAATAAGATTCAAAAGCTAATTATAGGCATAGAATATACGTTGGTGGTAGATAATCTCTTGCTTAGCATGCATGGGTGGGGTGGGACAGGGAGTTTAAAAAAAGAACAGTAAAGCAATGTGGTTTGTTAAGATACTAAATTTCTTAGTTTTTTATCTTTAAAATCAATTATAACAACATGACACTATTATATTTTAATAAAACATTTACATTTATAGAGTCACTTAATCAGTGTATATGATATAGCAAACAAATGAAGAACAAAGATACTCTCCCTACACAATTCATGACATATACCTGTTGCACGGTCTCTGGTATTTGCTTCACAAAGTTTTAAAAGGTAGAAATCTTATATAAAAATGGTTATTTTTTAATAGTCATGGGCTTTCAAATTAAATACCCAGATGTTCTATTTACCAATGTATATTGCATAGAAATGGTTATATCAAATATTTTAATATTTAAGAAACCAGTTTTTAAATGGCTGCTACATACTGCAGTTATGAAAGTTTATTTTTAAGAAAAACTACATCCCTGGGAGGCAGAGGTAGGTGGATTTCTGAGTTGAAGGACAGCCAGGGTTATACAGAGAAACCCTATCTCAAAAAAAGCCAAAAGAAAAAAGAAAAACTACATTCCAATTTAAAAAGCTTTTAAAGTTTATCCTCTCTCTGTCTCTCTGTCTCTCTCCCTGTGTCTGTGTCTGTCCTGTGTCTGTCCTGTGTCTGTCCTGTGTCTGTGCCTGTGTGTCTGTCTCTCTCTGTCTCTCTCTGTCTCTCTCTGTCTCTCTCTCTCTCTCTCTCTCTCTCTCTCTCTCTCTCTCTCTCTCT
>JADRCD010140000.1:0-14937 GCA_019843815.1 Montemys delectorum | reverse complement strand
ACACACACACACACACACACACACACACACACACACACACACATGCTCATCTCACTAGAAAGACAAAGCCTTTGACAAAATCCAACAACCCTTCATGACAAAAGTCTTGGAGAAAGTAGGGATACAAGGTGTATACATAAACACAATAGAAGCAATGTACAGCAAGCCAATAGCAAACATCAAATTAAATGAAAAGGAACTAAAAGCATTTCCATTAAAACCAGGGGCAAGACGAGGCTGTCCATTCTCCCTCTATTTCTTCAGTATAGTACTTGAATTTCTAGCTAGAGCAATAAGATTACTAAAAGAGATCAAGGGGATCTAAATTGGAAAGGAAGAAGTCAAAGTATTGCTTCTTGCAGATGATATGAGTATCCATAAATGACCCCAAAAATTCTACCAGAGAACTCCTATAGCTGATAAACACCTTCATAAAAGTGGCTGGTTACAAAATTAACTCAAATCAATAGCCCTCTCTACATAAGTGATAAAAAGACTGAGAAAAAAAGACAGTAGCCTTCACAATAGCCACAAATAGCATAAAATACTTTTGTATAACTCTAACCAAGCAAATGAAAGACTTGTATGAACTTCCAGTGTCTGAAGAAATCAATTGAGGAAGATATCAGAAGATAGAAAGATCTCTCGTGCTCATTGATGGGTAGAATTAACATAGTGAAAATAGCCATTTTACCAAAATCAATCTACAGAATCAATGCATTCCCCATCAAAATTCCAACACAATTATTTACAGATCTTGAAAAAGAACAATTCTCAACTTCCTATGAAAAAAAAAAAAAAAAAAAAAAAAAACCAGGATAGCTAAAATGATCCTGAATAGTAAAAGAACTTCTGGAGGTATCACTATCCCTGACTTCAAGCTGTACCACAGAGCAATAGTAATAAAAACTGCATGATATTGGTATAGAAGGAGACAGGTGGATCAATAGAATAGAATCAAAGACTCTGCAATAAACCGTTACAACTATAAACATTTGACAAAGAAAGCCAAACCATACAATGAAGGAGAGCATCTTCAACAAATGGTGCTGGTCTAACTGGATGCCTGGATGTAGAAGAATGCAAATAGAATCATATTTATCACACTGCACAAAACTCAATTCCAAATGGGTCAAAGAATTCAATGTAAAACTAGATAAGATATACTTAATATAATAGAACAGAAAGTGGGGAATAGCTTTGAATTAATTGGTACAGTAGACAATTTCCTGAACAAAACACCAATTGCTCAGGCACTAAGTCAAGAATTAATAAATGTAACCTCCTGAAACTGAAAAGCTTCTATAAGTCAAAGGATCTTCACTAACTGTACCTCTGACAGAGGGCTACTATCCAAAATATATAAATAACTCAAGAAGTTAGACACCAACAATCCAAATAATCCCATTTAAAATAGGTACAGTGCTAAAAATGGGGTACAGATAATTCTCCACTGCAAAATCTCAAATGTCCAAGAAGCACCTAAAGATATGTTCAATATCCTTAGTCATCAGAGAAATGCATATGAAAATGAGCCTGAGATTCCACCTTATACTAATCAGAATGGCTAAGATTAAAAAAAAAACTCAAAGTACAGCAGATGCTAGTAAGGTTGTGGAGCAAGGGGAACACTTCTCCATTGCTGGAGGTGGTGCAAACTTATACAACGACTCTGAAAATCAATTTGGTGGTTTCTCAGAAGATTGTAAATGGTTCTACCTCAACACTTAGCTATACCACTCCTGGGTACATACCCAAAAGATACTCCACCATACAAGAAAGATGCTTGCTCCACTATGTTCATAGCAGCTTTATTTGTAATAGACAGAAACTGGAAACATCCCAAATGTCCCTCAACTGAAGAATAGGTATAGAAAATGTGACTTATTTCCACAATGGAATACTACTCAACCATTAAAAACTAGGACATCATGAGTTTCACAGGCAAATGGATGGAACTAGAAAATCATTCTGAGTGAGGTAACCAAGACCCAAAAGGACATGCATGGTATGTACTCACTTTTAAGTGGGTATAAGCCATAAAGTACAGGAAAACCGTGCTATAATCAACAGACCCAAAAAAGTCAAATAACAAGGAGGAATCAAGGGAGGATGGTTGAATCTTCCACAGAAGTGGACCAAAATAGATATTAGAGGTTGATGGAAGGTGAGAACTATGTGAAAAGGGGGAAGAGGAAGGCAAGGGGGGCAGAGATCAAATGAAGGGTGAGCAGGGGAGAGAGAAGGGAGATTGTAGGGCAACCATCAATCTCTAGGATGTACCAGAGACCTAAGATGGGGTGGGGAGGTCACAGAAGGTCTTCTCCTTCTAAGGGGACTGGAGAGGACTTGGGTGAGGGGATACTGGGAGGAGAGGAAGGGCTGATATTGGGTCTATAGGGGTAACTGACTGAGACTCCTAGCAGTAGGGAATATAGATCCTGAAGTAGCCATGCCCTATAGCCAGGCAGGATTCCCAGTGGAGGGATAAGAAGAGCAACCCACCCCACAAAGCCTCCAACCCCAAATGTGCCCTGTCTCCAAGATGTTCAGGGAGAAAGATAAAGCAGAAACTGGGGAAATAGCCAATCGATGACTGCCCTAAATTGAGACCCATCCCATGGGTAAGAACCAATCCCTGACACTATTAATGATACTCTGTTATTCTTGCAAAGAGGAACCTAACATAACTGACCTCTGAGATGCTTGACCCAGGAGCCAACAGGAAGAGATGTTTGGCTCAAATTCAAACATTAGATGGAGCTTGAGAAGTCTTACTGAAGAGTTGGGACCCAAAGAGGACAGGTACACCACAGGAAGACCAATCAGAGTCAACTAACCTAGACCCTTGGAGGCTCCCAGAGACTGAATCACTAACCAAAGAGCAAGCACTGGCTGGACCTAGGCCCCCTGCACATATGTGTAGATGAGCAGCTTAGTGTTGATGCAGGTCCCCCAAACAACTGGAAAAGGGGCTGTCCCTGTGTCTGTTGCCTGCCTGTGGATCCTGAACCCTTAAATGCACAGCCTTGTCTGGCCTCAGTAGGAGAGGATGTGCCTAGTCCTGCAATGACTTGATATGGGGGGATGGTTTGAGGCTTGACACCCAGAGGGGAGCTTCTCCTTCTAAGGGGGGTTGGGAGGAGGACTTGTGTGAGGGGGTACTGGGAGGAGAGGAAGGACTGATACTGGGTTTTAAGAGATAATTATTTCATGGCACTAGCTCTGTTCGAAGTCTTGGATTTGATTGACAGTATATGCGACTAGTAGCAGAAGATATGATTCCTCAGTGGTGGGGTGTGATTGCATATGTGACCCTTTCATAGAAAAAGGGAATTTCCAAAATAAAAGGCTGTGGGTGACTTTCCAAGGCCATCTAGTTCACTGCTTTCAGAAGGTCAAAAGCACTTAAGAGGCCATGGAAATTCTGGTAGAAGCAGCCCCAGAAAGCACATACATTCCAAAGCCAACAGCTCATTCCAGCCAAGAAACTTCCTGCCAAGAGCTTCTTCATGGGTTGAATATGATTCCTCAAGGTATAATCCATAGCTTTTATTTATTTATTTTTTATTTTCTTCTCCTGAGAGACAAACAAGTTAGTCGTGGAGACTAATGAGCCTGAGGAATGCAGCTTGCCCACAGGTGGTGATTTCAACACAAGAAACCTTATTCTGTTATCCATTTCTCCCAAGGTCTGAAGCACAGCAATTAAGTGGCTTTCCCGGCAGGCAGAGGGCACTGGAAAGAGGCAGCTGGTTTACCTGAGTGTGAATAACTAAAATTCTTGAAATCTCAAGGTACAGTTTGTCAGGGAATACTTGCTGGTGCCAATAGCAACACATGCCAAGAAAGAAAGAAAAAAAAAAAGCTCAAATAAGGAGAAGGGGAAGCAGGAGTTTAAGTCTATAAAAATGTGGAGCTGCATGGAGCTGCACTAGCCTTTAAAAAGGGCAAAGAGGAGGTCTCTCTCACCCAGGTAATGACTGTATGGGACCCATAAGGAGATGGTTAAGTCAAACTGAGATAACTACGCTTAGGAGGGGGGAAGTATGTCAATCACACTTTGCCTTTGACACAAGGAAATTCCTTGAAACTGAGACCGGAGAGTGGAAGGGAGGGAGAATGTCTCCTGATGTGGGTGGCCAGGAAACCAGGGGCCAGAAAAGCATGGGAGGATAGAGAGAGAAAGAGTCAGAGGGGGTGGGAGGGAGCACAAGATTGAATTCTAATCAAAATGCTATGAGGCGTTCACACCAGGCCTTGAGAGAATATTAACAAGGTTACAAAGGGGAGGGGGGGCTTTAGCCCCAGGAATTATTAGTGAATATGGAATTATATTTGCACAAACACTACCAGATGCAAGGAGGTAAATGTCCTGCAGATGTGGAAGGGGCCAGCGTATGCTCTAAATAGGCGGCAGCTTTATTTGTTTTACCCGTCTTCCAGCACTGGACTAGCACGTTTCTGAGGGGTTACATTTCTGGAATGACCACCACACCATGAACCCCAGTTTCCAAAATTCTGCTTCATCAGCCCCCATGGTCCTCAGCCCACGATCATGTGGAGTAGCCCTGAGGTGGGTATGACTAGCTCACCAGTTCATTGTCTCCTTTAGTGGGGAGGAGGCAGTCTAACATTCCTGGAAGGAATTTCAAAAAAGATGAAAGAGATCAGAGCTAGGTACACCACAGCAGCTTCAGAGAGGAGCTGTGAATACAGCTATAATCTGCAAACAAAGAAGGCAAGGTGTTTTGTTGTTCTATTGTACCTTCCCATGGTTTAATTTAGATCCATCACTGCTGGAGAGGACATGCGCTATTTCTAACTTTATGACAAGACACTGTTTTCAGAGAGTCTCCTGAATACAAGCCCCTAAATCCCTTCAGTAGTCGTTTTGAGGACCAGTTGTTGAGGATATTGAAAGTTGTGAGGAGAGATGGCTCAGTGGGCAGAAGGCCCTCCGTCCAAGGCTGGATTTGATTCCATACAGTAGCAGGAGAGAAGTGGTTTCTACAAATTGTCCTCTGACGTCCACATACGCATCATGGTATGTACATGTACTCTTCCCGCCGCCCCCCAACACACATACATACAAACACATACAGACACAGATGAATAAGTAAAACATAATAAAAAAAAAACTGAAGATGTGGGCATAGCGAGTCAAGTTTCAGAAGGCTGATGAGACATGTAGATGCAGGGAATCTTGAAGCTAGCCTCGTGAGTTCTCAAGGGGGCTCTGTCAAATGTTGGTTATATCCCTGCACGGTTATATGTTCTTATACAGTTCATCAAGTTAAAGCACTTAATGACAATTAGTTACTATTGCCCTGAATTCCCCTGTCCCATTTTCTTCTGGATGGGATGGTATACAGTTGGGTTGAGAATACATTTATTTAGCTTGAAGCGAGTGGAACTCATTATACGGGTCACATAACTTTGCTGTAGAGCTGAGTGCTAGTTGTATTCAGATGAATGGATTCCAGAAAGGCTCTTATTGGCTGCTCACTCTGTGATCTGGGCAACCAAGAGATATGATCATGGACATGAATGCATCCTACAGTACCCAGCTCTGATGGCGGTGGAAGGGGAACAAGACTTGAAATGCAAAACCAGAAGCCAGCAGGGGAAGTTGTCTAGATCTTGGGACTCTTGATGTCTCAAATTTCTCACAAAAGGGTTCTCAGTCCCATGACCATCATAAATTTGTGTGAGTGGCACTAGGAACAAGAAGTGGCATGCTCTGAGGGGAGTTTTCCCAAGCTAGCCACAATAAAAAGCAAATTTTGATTAACCACACTGAAGAGGAAAGTTACAATGTTCCTGTTCTGCCTGTGCAATGTGATGTAATAAAAGAGTTATCATTGGAAGAAACTGTCAGAATCTGCAGCATGGTTTTATCTGTGCATAACAAAAGTGATCCAGACAGCTACGAACAGCCTTGCTTGTTGTTTTCCTGGACTTGCTAATGTTTGTACTTTTTCAGCTTGTTCCAAATTAGCATGTTGTTTCAATTTCTCTTCTCTGTATTGTTTTGTTTTGTTTTTTAACTTTTCTATTTTATTTAAAAAAAAAAAAAAAAACATGTATAGGAAAGCTGAGTGGTAGCTTCAGGCACTGTTTCTCCAGTCTCCAGTTGGAGATCCCATGGCCACAACCAGCCACGGCCCTTGGAGACATGCTGATGACATCTCCTTCTACCCAAATATTTACTCGACTGCTTCATGTTAAAGCCAAAATTGCCTTGGTTTTCCTAAGTCAAACTCCCAGAATTGAATGAGTCTCAGATCCACACCACCTGGCTTTGGCCCTGGTGCCATGTGCCATGTGTCCACTTCCCATACTCTCTTATTTCTGCCATCAGTACATGAGGCAGGCTCTGTTCATACCGCCTGACCAGAGCCTTTCAGTCTTTCTACATAGCTTTGAGTCAAGGTCCACCTTATGCTAGAGGAAGGCATTTATCTTAGCCCTCTTCTCAGTCCCTGCCCCACCAGAGGGCATGCTGAGCCCTGAGGAGTTTTCTGTGTTTTATCTAGGGTCCAAATGACTTCCATTGACACCACCTCCACTATCCCCACATGCCCCTTACCTGTCTCACAGTAGATAGATTTAAGTTCTCGCTGGCAGGCTCTGTTTCCTCTGTTGGGAAACATCTTGTGGGTTTTTCTGGCAATTCCCCTTTCTTATAATATTTTCAGGTATTTACAGACCATAGGGGAAAAAATAGAAAAGCTACCCCAAAACATTTGGGTTGAAGGATTTTGGAAATACAGTAATTTAAGTATCTTATAACTGAACTTCAGAATACATTTCTTAGGGGAAGCCACCATGAAGTTCTCTCTTTGACCCTCATTTACAGTAGGCTACTCACACCCAGGTGGAACGTTTATTCATATGCTCATCCTTCCAAGAAGACAAGATCAACAATCCCTTATAATCCCTGCAACATAAATGACACTTCTGCATTTCAAAACATTATGAGGACCCAGCATGATTTCCAACCACATAAAGTCTTAAATGAGCCGAGATTTGTATTTATTTATTTTTTACTTCAGTGTAACTCAGCATCTATCAAGTTGCCTTAAAAATGAAAAAGCAATAAGTTAGTTTTTTTTTATCAAAACAAACACCTCAATTCTGCACAGAACAAATGTTCAAGGACCTTCTGACCCAGCTCCCTAGAATCTTGTGTATGGTTTCAGCTCCTTAGGTGCAATAGCAGCGTATGGTACTGCCTCCAAGTCTGTAGCTGTAAAATTAGATGATGTTATTTCTTTCCCATTGCAAAAAGTCCCGTGAGCCCTGAAAGTTAAATGATTAATGACTGAAAGCTCCTACATAAACATGAATACTTAATAGCAAAAATAACCCCTCTTTGTCCCAGTGATAGGTACCAATAACCTGATGCTGAGCCTTGATCCAGTCATAAGGCAGCTGAGATAAAGCCTTTCCCTGCTTCAGACAGTCTGGTATTCTCTGACTTCCTTCACCAACAAATCCCCTGTCAGGCTCAGACTTCACCCCAGTAATGTGAAATCTGCTCTCTGTTTGTAGAGGACTCACACAGGGGACACCTCCAGTGCAGGCCACTGAAGGGTCAGTATAACTTCTCTTTTTCAAGAAACATACCTGCTTTCCCTATACCACAAAATTATTAGGAAAGTTGTGTGAGATCAAGTGTTTCATCAAATTTTCATTTGGTTTAGACCCTTCCTAGGAGAAGCCCTGTATAGCTGTAGAGAACCTCCAGGACAAGCATGTCTCTGTCTTGACTGCTGGAGCTGGGTGCACCTGGAGAGATATTCATAAGGAAATAGATTCTAGCAAATTTTGAGTTTACTTTTTGTTTACTGACTATAACCCATTGTTCTCTTAAGGCAGAATACAACCACGTGAAATGTCTGAGCTCAAGTATGGTCCCAGAGCAAATTTAAAACACCCTGAGTGGGTTACCAACCAACTCTGACTCATAGCAAATGGTCTAGTCCTTTCCTTTTCTTTGAGCAGATGAAGAGCCAAATAAGGGAGTCCCTTCAGGAGAAAAGCACTGCAAAGCTTCCTACATTTCAGACAATCGTAAATAGCTAGCCTGGTTTCACCACCAGAGCTTAAGACTCTGCACCAAGAAGATCTGTATCTAAAATCCTGATAGAGCCAGTTGAAAGCTATGGTATCTTAGGCATTTTATTCCATTTCTCTCAGGCTATTTCCTTATATACAAAGATGGACAAAGTCCGACAGAAAAACAAAGTGGAAGTAGTGTAGTTAGCAACTGCTGGACATTAGAGGACAGAAGTCAGACTTTAGAAAGCAGAGGTGCAGGACTTGGAGTTTGATGAGTTTTGTTCCATCACAGACTCAAAGTGAAGAATGACCAACACAGAACAAAAATCCTTCCCTCAAGAAATTCTGACCATCTAGCTTGTCTTTGTAAAAGGTCAGTATATATCTGTCCTTATGCAGTTTCTGATTTTTCCAAGTGTGCACCAATCATATTCAGAAATTGCACATGTTCTTAGATATGGAAATCCAGATCAGCAGCACAGGATATACTTCACATGAGTTCTGGATTTAGGCTCTCAAACTAAATAAACTTAAAAATAATTCATTAAGTTCTTCAGTTTATATAAGCCAAGACTATCTCACAATTACAGTTGCCCCCAACCACACAGTGAGGAAACCAGGGTAGAGTCTGGAGGTTTTTCTCAGTGGAGAAAAAAAACCACTGGAGTGCAGAGAAGCCAATATGATCAGAGTTTTCAAAACAGAGAGCCAGAGGAAGAAAAGAGAGCCATGGCCAGTGGCAGCTTCTGGGACTGGTAGTCCCCTGCAAGGTTTGTGTCATGGCCAGTGAGAGTTTCTGGGATTTGTAGTCCCGTGCAACGTTTCAGCTAAGAACTGCTCAAGCCCAGAGAAAACTACATTAAGAGCAGTGAACTCTGATGTCCCAGGATGCACAGAGAGCCAGGACGGGCACTGTTTCATCATCCTGAGTTGAAAACCTAAGTCTTGGTGCTGAGGCTAGTAATAAGAGCATTCTAGTCTCAGCTGTAGGAGAGAAATTAAAATTAAGCAAAATATTGCCCTGATCCTGCAGCATTAGTTTGTTCCTTAATACTTGGTTATACTCCAGAACAGTGTAACATCTTTTAAAGTAAATCTCATAATGTTGCGCACCTGGTGAAAAATGACCATGTAAAGAAGAGTCTAAAAAAAATAATAATGAACAGGAAAATAGATTCCACTCAAAATTACTCAAAAATGATCCAAATTGTAACATGAATAAAGGTTAGTAGCATAATTGTGGCAACTATGCTCAAATGTTTGGAATATGAGAAAGGGACTGAGAATATGGCTCAGTGGTAGAGGATCTACCAGCCTACCCCACCCTCTATACTTCAGAAAGAAAGGATGGAGGCCCCACAAGCTTTCTCTTTCCATACTAACTGGTCTGTGGATGGTCTTGTAATTAAGGGTTTGTTTACACAGCCATGGTGATGAGGCTTCATGGGTGTAGCTTCTGACATTTCTAGGAGACACAATCTTGCAACAAACATTCCATTCTTCTGGTCCTTGCAATCTTTCACCTCCTCTTCTGCTAAACATAAATATTAACATGTATGTACATATATGTATTTATACATATTTGAGGCCATGAATTTGATAGAGAGCTGGGGGGTTCATGGACGGATATTGGAGAGAGGGAAGGGGTAAATGATGTGATTATATTATAATTGCAAAACATTGAAAATTGTTATTCAAACAAAGTAAACTAGAAACACATTTAATAGATGAGGCAAAGGTAATGAAAATGTTTCTAAAACATGCATTTCTAGCTAGGCACCTATGGACCACACCTGCACTCCCACATTCAGCTGAATGAAGGATCGCAAGACAAGGTAGCCAGGCTATTATTATAAAACCCTATGTCAAATCTTCATCTGAAATAACTTCTAACTATGGAAGCTAAGCATCGAAGATGTGAAATGCACTGGACAAGATTCACATCAGCTTAGGCATCAAAGGCAAATTGGTATGTAGATTTAGAAACATAGAAATAGAAACCATTCACCATGAAGCACAGAAGAATGGAAGACTCTGAGAGACAGGGATTGTTGTCTCTCAGGGATACAAAATATTAAGGAAATAGTAGCTAAAATATTTCTAAATTTAAGAGATACCCAATATGCTTCAACTATAAGAAGCATGACAGTAAGCCAGTCCCACAACACCCAGAGGAAGCTCCACTCTGAGATACTCTTACTTACCCAGGATCATAGGATCAGAGAGGAGGAGGACACAACATTTGTCCCAACACCACCGGGAGTAACTGGGACCAGCGGGACCCAGGCATGCAGGAGCTCCGCCTGTCCAGTGACATGGGTTCCTTCTAGTCTGTCTTGGCTGGTGCCCTGAGTAGACCTTGGGCACAAATTCTGCAGCCAGTCCCATAATACCCAGAGGAAGCTCTACTCCCAGGCACTCTAATAGGCCCAGGATCCCAGAATCACAGAATCACAGGATCACAGAGACAGCTTGACTCTGAGAACTTCTGACACAACCAGGATCATAGGAAAGACAGGCTCCAGTCAGATTTAGCCAGGGGAGGTAGCACTAAAGATAACCAGATGGTGGGAGGCAAGCATAAGAACATAAGCAACAGAAACCAAGGTTACTTGGCATCATCAGAATACAATTCTCCCATCATAGCAAGTCCTGGACACACCATCACACCAGAAAAGCAAGATTCGGATCCAAAATCACTTCTCATAATGACAATAAAAAGACATAAATAACTCCCTCAAAGAAATACAGGAGAACAGAGGTAAACATCTAGAAGTCCTTACAGAGGAAACACAGAAATCCCTTAAAGAACTACAGGAAAACACAATAAAACAGGTGAAGAGAATGAACAAAACCATACAGGATCTAAAAATAGAAATAGAAACAATAAAGAAATCACAAAGGGAGACAACCCTGGAGGTAGAAAACCTAGGAAAGAGATCAGGAATCATAGGTGCAAATATTACCAACAGAATACAAGAAATAGAAGGGAGAATCTTGAGGGCAGAAAGATACCATAGAAAATTTTGACACAACAGTCAAAGAAAACACAAAAAAAACCCCCAAAAAGCTTCTAATCCAAAACATCCAGGAAATCCAGAACACAATGAGAAGACCAAACCTAAGGATAATAGGTATAGAAGAGAGTGAAAACTCCCAACTTAGAGGGCCAGTAAATATCTTCAACAAAATTAAAGAAGAAAACTTTCCTAACCTAAAGGAAGAGATGCCCATGAACATACATGAAGCCTATAGAACTCCAAATAGACTGGACCAGAAAAGAAATTCCTCCTGTCACATAATAATCAAAACACCAAATGCACTAAACAAAGAAAGAATGTTTAAAGCACTAAGGGGAAAAGGTCAAGTAATATATAAAGGCAGGTCTACCAAAATTACACCAGACTTCTCACTATGAGACTATGAGACTACAAGATCCTGGGCAGATGTCATACAGACTCTAAGAGAACACAAATGCCAGCCCAGGCTACTATGCAAAATCCTCAACCACCATAGATGGAGAAAACAAGATGTTCCATGACAAAACCAAATTTACACAATATATTTCCACAAATCCACCCCTACAAAGGATAATAGATGGAAAACACCAACATAAGAAAGAAAACTACACAGTAGAAGAATCAAGAAAGTAATCTTTCAAGAAATGCACACAAACCTAATTCCACTTCTAACAACAAAAACAGGAAGTGGCAATCACTGTTCCTTAATATCTCTTAATATGAAAATTAATATTACCAACAAATTCTAATCCATTGAAATCCAAAAATATGAGGAATTAGAAATTTGTTGGCTGTCATTCAGTGGTCTCTCTAATTTGGTAATTGGAGAAATAGGTCTAATATTGTACAATCCATATACACTCTCTGCTTGTTTGTACATGACCGTGTCTTGCTCTGTACCACATAATGGTCTTGAAATCAGAATTCTCCTATCTCGGCTTCTCTATTAGTAGGATTTTTTATTTGATGTTTTTACACTATACTATAGTTTTCAGAACAGCTTACATATTTCAAAATTATTTATACAGCCAAAAGAAACATAGGCAATTAATTTGGGAGGTAGCTTGTAAGAGAACAACAAAGAGTGAGACTGAATGCTTTGCTTGATATTTACAACTATTATATCATTTTTGAAGAAGAGGACTTTATAAGTTACTCTTTCTCTGAGATGAATGCTTTTAAAAATCATCACAGCCAATGAACCAGATTCTTACCCTCACCTAATATCTGTGCCACCCTCCAAGTAGAACCATTGTTCATTGAAACAGTTGGTGAATGACTTCATGGATAGACCATCTTAATACAAACATCATTCTTTTTTTTTTATTAGATATTTTCTTTATTTACATGTAAATTTCTCCTTTCCCAGTTTCCCCTCCAAAAACAAACAAACAAACAAACAAAAACAACAAGAACAAACCCCTGTTGCCTCCCCCCTCCCCATGCCTGCCACCCCACCATCTCCCACTTACTGGCCCTGGCATTCCCCTACACTGGGGCACAAAACCTTCACAAGGCCAAGGTCCTTTCCTTCTATTGATGATCGAATTTGCAATCCTCTACTACACACATGCTGCCAGAACAATCAGTCTCACCCTGTATAGTCCTTGATTGGTGTTTGGGTCCCTGGGAGCTCTGAGGGTACTAGTTAGTTCATATTGATGTTCGTCCTAAGGGGCTGCAAATCCTTCAGGTCCATAGATCCTTTCTCTAACTCCTTCATTGGGGACCTTGTACTCAGTTCAATGAATGGCTGTGAGCCTCTACATCTGTATTAGTCAGATATTGTCAGTACCTCTCAGGAGATAGCTATATTTAGACTGGCTTGTCCTTCCTTCAGTCTCTGCTCCGTAGTTAATCTCTGCCACTCCTTCCATAGGTATTTGGTTCCCCCTTTTAAGAAGGAATGAAATGTCCACCTTTCGGTCTTCCTTCTTCTTAAGTTTCTTGTGGTTTGTGGGTTGATCTTCCTGTATTCCAAACTTCTGGGCTAATGACCACTTATCAGAGAATGCATACCATGTGTGTTCTTTTGTGATTAGGTTACCTCACTCAGGATGATACTCTCGAGATCCATCCATTTCCCTAAGAATTTCATAAATTCATTGTTTTAAATAGCTGAGTAGTATTCCATTGTGTAGATGTACCACAGTTTCTGTATCCATTCCTCTGTTGAGGGACATCTGGGTTGTTTCCAGTTTCTGGTTATTATAAATAAGGCTGCTATGAACATGGTGGAGCATGTGTCCTTATTACATGTTCGAGCATCGTCTGAGTATATGCCCAGGAGTGGTATAGCTGGGTACTCTGGTAGAACTATGTCCAACTTCCAGAGGAACCGCCACACTGATTTCCAGAGTGATTGTACCAGTTTGCAATCCCAACAGTGATGAGGTAGTGTTCTTCTTTCTCCACAACCTCTCAAGCATCTGCTGTCACCTGAGTCTTTTATCCTAGCCAATCTGACTGGTGTGAGGTGGAATCTCAGAGTTGTTTTGATTTGCATTTCCCTGATAACTAAGGATGTTGAACATTTCTTTAGGTGCTTCTCAGCCATTTGGTGTTCATCAGTAGAGAATTCTTTGTTTAGCTCTGTACCCCATTTTTAATAGGGTTATTTGGTTCTCTGTAGTCTAACTTCTTGAGCTCTTTGTATACATTGGATATTAGCTCTCCATCAGATATAGGGTTGGTGAAGATCTTTTCCCAATTTGTTGGTTGCCGTTTTGTCCTATTGACAGTGTCTTTTGCCTTACAGAAGCTTTGCAACTTTATGAGGTCCCATTTGTCAATTCTTGATCTTACAGCAGAAGCTATTGGCATTCTCTTCAGGAAATTTTCCCCTGTGCCTATTTGCTCGAGGTTCTTCCCCCACTTTATATTCTATTAGTTTCAATGTATCTGGTTTGATGTGGAGGTCCCTGATCCACTTGGACTTGAGCTTTGTAGAAGGAGAAAAGAATGGGTCGATTTGCATTTTTATACATGTTGAGCTCCAGTTGAGCCAGCACCATCTGTTGAAAATGCTGTCTTTTTTCCACTGTATGGTTTTAGCTCCTTTGTCAAAGATCATGTGACCATAGGTGCATGGGTTCATTTCTGGGTCTTCAATTCTGTTCTATTGATCTACCTGCCTCTCACTGTACCAATACCATGCAGTTTTTATCGCAATTGCTCTGTAATACAGCTTAAGGTCCGGGATTGTGATTCCACCAGAGGTTCCTTTATTGTTGAGAATAGTTTTGGCTATCCTGGGTCTTTTGTTATTCCAGATGAATTTGCAAATTGCTTTTTCTAAGTCTGTGAAGAATTGAGTTGGAATTTTGATGGGGATTGCATTGAATCTGTAGATTGCCTTCAGTAAGATGGCCATTTTTACTATATTAATCCTGCCAACCCATGAGCATGGGAGATCTTTCCATTTTCTGAGATCTTCTTCGATTTCTTTCTTCAGAGACTTGAAGTTTTTGTCAAACAGATCTTTTATTTGCTTAGTTAGAGTTACACCGAGGTATTTTATATTATTTGTAACTATTGTGAAGGGTGTTGTTTCCCTAATTTCTTTCTCCACCTGTTTATCCTTTGTGTAGAGGAAGGCCTCTGATTTGCTTGAGTTAATTTTATATCCAGCTACTTTGCTGAAGTTGTTTATCAGGTTTAGGAGCTCTCTGGTGGAATTTTTGGGGTCACTTAAGTATACTATCATATCATCAGCAAATAGTGATAATTTGACTTCTTCCTTTCCAATTTGTATCCCTTTGATCTCCTTTTGTTGCCTAATTGCTCTGGCTAGAACGTCAAGCACAATATTGAATAGGTAAGGAGAGAGTGGGCAGCCTTGTCTAGTCCC